>JAFVLL020032308.1:0-43303 GCA_021397915.2 Tor tambroides | reverse complement strand
ACGACCAGCAGATTTCCTCTAATCTGGCATACCGCACATTCCCAATTTCCCACACTGATCCGCCACCCTTCCATTCGGCTCAGCTGTGCTTCCAGCAGGACCTCAAGGCTCTGTCGTGAACATGCTGCTGTTAGTACAGAAACAAGAAAAGAAAAAAAGCTTTTACATGTGGCTATACGATAAATATGCGCAGTAAAATAGAACTAGTTCACATTTATCATAACGG
Source organism: Tor tambroides (assembly GCA_021397915.2). Taxonomy (NCBI): domain Eukaryota; kingdom Metazoa; phylum Chordata; class Actinopteri; order Cypriniformes; family Cyprinidae; genus Tor; species Tor tambroides. Next base: position 43,077 of record JAFVLL020032308.1, on the reverse strand, counting down.
AATCAACATCCTAAACCATTTTTCTACACCTTAAGGAGCAGGTATTTATGATACTGTTGTTGGAGTAGCATAATGTATTTGGATAATGTATTCATATTAAAAAATATATTTTTACTTGAATAAAACTATTCCATTAAAATTTTACCAGAGGAAGCATTTTTGTTTTACAGTAAAACACTACAGTCAGTTTTTTTTACACATAATTTAATTTCATGTTATCTTCAGAGATATATCTAAAATCTTCAAAATCTTTGCACTTGCTCTCCAAAGGTAAACAAATCTTTGTGAACTCCCAGGGGCAGCTCAACTCAGCTTTATGAGGGCTGTGGGACACAAAGGCATCCTCTCTTGTTTCTTGACTCTGAAGGTATGTTTTGAACTCCATCTTCACACCTTGACTGTCACACTCCACCGAGGCTGGATAGGATGAAGAGAAGAGGAGAACCTTGGTGATGGAGGTGCTGGTGGCTTTAAGGGCCAAACTAAACCCCCCTTTACCTGAAAGCGATGCCAGCAATATGTAAGACACATTCTCACTCCCTTTAGCATTATTTTTCAGTGTGCAGGGCATTCAATGAGAAACCTCTGGCGTCAATACACAGACGTGAAGGGCATGGGAAATGTTTTGTCATGAAATTATTTATTAGGGTATATACTGTCATTATGTTGTAGTTTGATTTTCAATTTTCTTTTAAATACACATTATGCAATGATCGAATTTTCAAATAGTAGTGTAGTACATTGTTTCACATGACCTCATATTATGCATCCAGTTATCATCCCGTTTCGTTATCTTGCATTTTTAATCAAATTTCCAATATTTTTTTTTTTTTTTAACTTTGAGCAGTTTGATCATGTAGTGAGTCAAAAAAAAAAGTGATAAGAAAAATAAAATGTTGTGATGGTATGTCAGAATGAATGTATTGCAGTGTGATATACGATATTCCAATACACATTTTGCATTTCTGGGTATTGCGTGCAAAAAAAGGGGGGAAAAAGGATGCTTCCACAATGCAGAAATGGTATGAATAATATGAACATTTAATATAATAATAACATAAACCTTGTTTTTTCTGTTATCTTCTTTTTTGTCCTGCTTCAAGTTTGTGTAGATGCACTGAGCTCAGATTTGAGCAGTATGGTCACTCCGTGTTGCTTTTACTACAACAGCTTGGCTTTTGAATGTGACAGCTATTTGTGACTGTCCCTCTATCTTGCTCTTTCTCACCATCTTTGTCTTTTTCCCCTCACCCATGCCCTAAAGGTCCACATCCGGTTGCTGTGGTGTTTATTGCTGCTTGTTCAGGTGGAGTGTCAGGATTGTAGTCCACAGTTTAACCTGAGGCACATAATTACAGTTTGCACTGTTGCTCTCAGTGTGATTGATGACCCAGCTGGATGTGGAAACATTACTGTCCAGAACACGCATTTAGGAGTAGAGGGAAGGGAATGTCCCAGTTTGACTCTTTTTTTTTTTCAGCATTTGGGAATTGGAAGTTTTTCAAATTCTAAGTCGGAATTTGAATTGAATTGGAATTCAAACCGGAATGACAGAAATCATTCAGGAACTGAATTGGTATTTAACAGTTCAGTTCTGTATGGTTCACAGCCCTGGAATCTGACAGTGTTTGTGCTGTGGTTTATCAGGTGAGAAGCCTCGCACAGATGACACAAGTCTGCTAGTCTTCGTTCCACACACTCCCACACACTCACACTACTCACTGTCCACTTGATCAGATGGCAAATATGCAGTACCGGAAGTACAGGAACACTCTATCACATGCTATCTTAGCTCCTGTTTACCCTGCCTGCCCTTATCTGTCACATGAGGGCCATTCGGTCACATAAACATGTTCCTGGACTCGTGAATCCTGAGAGAGATGTGAGCACCATGTAAAAAACAACTTGCATCATACTTTTGAACTTCTTACATGCAACTAAACGTTTCTAAAAATGCATAAAAAAACAAATGCACAACAATTATAAATGTAGTATTATTTGTATAGCATTAATTTATTGGCTTATACCCAGGGGCGTAATGCACTCATTATTTTTGAGGGGGCACGGGAGGGGGAGGGGGGCACTTATATTTTATTTATTTTTTCCTTTTTATTCAAAACATTTCCAAACGCATTAACTATATCATGAAATATCTCGATTGTCACCTAGATTATGATGGTCAAAGTAGCCTAATAATATATTAACTATGCATAAAAACCTGTCTGTTTACTTAAGTAAAAGATAAGGGTGTCATGCCATAACATATTTTTAATACGACTGACTTTATATTTAGTGTGAATATTAAAAACATTGTAAGTTAGGCTACTTATCATAACACTTTCATTGTACAGAAAGACAGCAAAGAACATTTACATTATCAAAGTACATTTTCATTGACAGTCTAGAGTTCAAGCACTCTCAAAAACTCCCATTAAAATCATTGAAGCTGTTTACACAGTGAAATGAATATCTTACTTACAGATTCATACACACTTTGTTGTTTCTGACGAGAGAATTCGCCAGAAAGAGGTATTCAGTCAGCAAGCGAGTGAAGAAAACACCGGCATTTTAGCGATGACTCATCTGAACGCCTCTGATTGGTCTTTGCATTCATAAGCTCAACAGCATCGTGTGTGATTAGTTATAATGCGCGGCGCTATAAAAACGCGTCTGTCTCTGGCTCAGCGCCAACCAGCAAACGCAGCTGATGATATGACGCGCTGAACGATTTAATCACGCCGGTGTGATTGTATCAAATATAGAAAATATTATTCGGCTATTTTTGTCTTTTGGAAGCTGCATTCAAAATCCACTTGGCTCAAAAATCTGAGGGGGCACGTGCCCCCTTACTTTGAATGGGCATGTCGCCTCTGCTTATACCAACACTGTCATGGATTCACTCTGTCATGGATTGCCCATTGGCCTCTGACCATCATGGCCTCCTAATCATCCCTATACACTGATTGGCTTCATCACTCTGTCTCCTCTCCACCAGTAAGCTGGTGTGTGGTGGGCGTTCTGGCGCACTATGGCTGCCGTCGCATCATCCAGGTGGATGCTGCACACTGGTGGTGGTTGAGGAGATCCCCCCTTGTATGTAAAGTGCTTTGAGTGCCTTGAAAAGCGCTATATAAAATGTAATGAATTATTATTATTATTATTATTATTATTATTATTATGGGGACATTCCATAGATATAATGGTTTTTATACTGTACAAACTGTATTTTCTTTCCCGTACCCTAAACCTAACCATTCAGATTTTCAAAAAAACTTCATTCTGTATGATTTATAAGCTTGTTTTTGAGGAAACAAGCTTATAAATCATAGGGATCACTTTTACAAGGTAAAATTTACTGGTATTACTATATTTGTGGGACATTTGGTCCCTATAATGTAGGGAATACCAATACACACACACAGTCATTAGGTGTGTTCCAGCTGACAGGGTCCCTAGTACACAGTGTTCACTGATCCCTACTCCCTAAACAGGAAACGGTTCAAGTGGACTTTGCGGACAACAGGGTCACGCAGATCACATAAATAAATATCGTCATTTAATTTACTTTCTACAGAAGCGTATTGCATTCACTTGAGGAAAAAATATCTGCTCTGTTTTTCTGAATTAACGACTTAATTATCTCAGAATTACGAGATAATTTTTCATGAAAAAAAAGTTTTTGCTCTGTTTTTCTGAATTAACGACTTAATACGATCGTTCTCTGGGATGCGTTTTCGTGATAATCGAATGTAAAGAGTTTTATCTCTAAAAACAGATTAGCTTATAACGCTAGTATATGGGGCATATTTTAAGTAAAAGTAAATCGCTAGTTAATACCACTAACAAGGCTCAAAATAGCCTCACACTAACACGGTAGCATAATGAGGGTCCCTACATGCAAACCGAAGCATTGAGAACTTTGTAAGTGTACAGACAGTTTAATAAGAAGATACTTTATAAAGACAGTACACTTCGCGTATACAGACGGGATCCATCTTGGAAAACAGTCTCGACTAATCGAGTCACGAACGCCGTGCTAAGTGAGATGAACTGTGACTTGGAATCTCATATGGTCCGTTGTTTCCCTTGTAGTTAGTCACCCATATATTTTAATAAACAGATATAATTCATGCATTTCCATGTAATTAGATTTCACAAACGTAATTCCTATCGACCAGCTCACTTAGCACGGCTTTCGTGACTCGATTAGTCAAGACTGTTTTCCAAGATGGATCCTGTCTGTATACGCGAAGTGTACTGTCTTTATAAAGTATCTTCTTATTAAACTGTCTGTACACTTACAAAGTTCTCAATGCTTCGGTTTGCATGTAGGGACCCTCATTATGCTACCGTGTTAGTGTGAGGCTATTTTGAGCCTTGTTAGTGGTATTAACTAGCGATTTACTTTTACTTAAAATATGCCCCATATACTAGCGTTATAAGCTAATCTGTTTTTAGAGATAAAACTCTTTACATTCGATTATCCATGAAAACGCATCCAGAGAGAAACGATCGTATTAAGTCGTTAATTCAGAAAAACAGAGCAAAAACTTTTTTTTCATGAAAAATTATCTCGTAATTCTGAGATAATTAAGTCGTTAATTCAGAAAAACAGAGCAGATATTTTTTCCTCAAGTGAATGCAATACGCTTCCGTACAATGACAGTTGGGTGATTTTCTCTCTCCACTTATTCCCTATGCCATTCACAGTGTTCTTTCAAACTGAAGATGTTCGCTCCTTTTGGAATGGAATCTTACTTAAGATGGTGAAATACCCTGTGAAGTCCACTTCGAAGTCTGCATACTTTTGAATGGAACACACGAATTGTCTCATCGATGACAGTGTGTTCTCTTGGCGTTCTGACTGTAATTGCTAGTACTGTTAATAGTCACCTATAGTATTGTAATTACATTAAATGCCAATTAACAAACTGAATTTACAAAATTATGTCATTTTGGGGTTTTTTTTAGTTTATTTAAAAATTGCTTTTTAGGAGATATTGAAACGACTAATTTTGAACATAAGAGCATACAAAAGGCTATATTCTTAGTTTATTTCAATAGAGTTAAATGTTAGCATGTTGCTAAGCTAATGAACCAATACTTACTAAAAGTAAGCATTTTGTACTAAAAATCATAAATTACACAGTACAGAAAAATATTGTGTTATGTCAATATGTAATATAAGATTTGATTTATTTATTTTTCAAACTTAGGAGATTCATTCAAACTAACATTAAATAATTAAGACATCAATAACATGTTAAGTAAAATGTAAATTTGTTCATAAAGAAGCAATTCGAGGAAATGGGTTACCCTTTTTCCGTCACTAAACAACCAATATTTTATTTGACAGTTTAAATGTCGCCATTAGACCAATTATCTAAATCATCACTCAGCTTCTGGATCCTTCATTAAAAACGCTGGAAGTGAAACATCTGGAGTATAGTTTTTATTTTGTCTTTCAGCAGCCGTTAATAAAGACACTTCTCAGACTCTGTTCAGTCTCTTCCTCCCATCTACAGGGCGATGGGTTGTGGTTAGCTGCTCTCAATGAAAAACAGACCTGGTGGCAAATCAAAACATCCTCTACAGAATTAAACACATTATGACAGGAACAAACAATCCGCTCCGATGACCAGGAATAACTGTCTGGGCTCGGCACGCTGATTGAAAGCAATGATATCGCCGCATTGGCATCGTGAAACCTCTTTTTTTTCCAGAGGAAGAGGATTTGAAGGAGTTCAGGAAGGATAGAGGGAACAGAATGGTTGGGGGTGTCAGTCGTAAGCTCAAACTCTGCATGTTTCCTTATGAATGACAAGGGCCGAAGTGTAACTATCAGTAAATAAAAAGTGGCTGTAAAATTAACTACAAGACAGGTCCAACAGGAATCCCTGGCGGCACTTCCTGCCTCTCAGAGGCCATAAACAAGCCTTAAACAAGCCAAGCTGGCTCCAGCTCATATCCCGCGGCAACAGGCTGGGGTCATGGTGGCCCCTGTTGCCTGCCTTCTCTGTTGGGGGCCAGGACACTGGGACAACATGGAAGAGACCACCGGAACCAAAGGAAGCTGTTTATGCCCAATGTTAATGTTGACTTTTTAGCGAATAACACAGTGGTGGCTGGCATGAACGCTAAGTTTACTTTTGCTTATTTAAGTAAGAACCCTGTGCAGATGAATATGTATATTTTATAACAGTTATCCAAATGTCTTTTGATATCCATCTCTATTTGGCCCCTGATAATCTCAGAAGCTGGGAATGTCATTAGGTTGAGTGCTGAGTGTTATTGTAAAACAATTTCTGTTAAGTCATAAAAGCCATTTTGTGTGTCCTAAACCTCGGCTGAGTTTTATGGCATTGGCGTCAGTAGAAAATGGCACTTGACAGACCAGCAGGGGGGGAGTGCTGATTGGGGCTTGACCCCAAGTTTCTCCCACCTATCCAACACTAACTAACCCTGTCTGCTGCCTCTACATAATTGACTGGAGTGCCCCAGCAACGTTCGCTTGAGTTATGGTCAACTGACAAGACTGTAGACTGAGCTACATCAAATAACAAACAAACCCACTGAAAAAAAGTGCTCATTTCAACAGCCACTCCTGCACTCCTGCTGTCAGAACAAAGCAGGCCAGCATTGCAGCATGATTGCTTTGCATGGCTTCTTTGCAAAGTCTCCTAAAACATGTTGTTTTTCCCAAAACATTTGGTCAGTTGCTTGGTTGAGAATGGCCTAACGCAGACATGCAAAAACTGAAGAATCTCATATTTATTTTTTATGCACTAAAAATAAGTCTCTGCTTGACATAATTATTATGTTTTATACTTTGAGTCGGCCTCATATTTACATATCCATTTAAATGTTAGCTGTTGTAATAACTTGTTTTTGTGAAAATGGCCTCTAAACCCTAATGAAAAATAAATATACTAAAATGTATTTGAAATACATTTATTTCATGCTAAGTATACAACAAATATATGTACATATTTATGTACTTGATAGAAATACCCTGCAATTGTACTTTTGGGATATTAATGCTAAACTGGAACAACTAATTTTGTACTTAATGTACTTTAATTATGCAAAAGTAGCACTGAAGTCCAACTAAAGATATACTGAAGTATATTTATTTGTGCTAAAGTGGAACTATTGCAAGTATACTTCAGGTGCACTTTAAATGTCTTGCATTTAAAGATTGATATTATTCAAAGATCATACGATCCTTATTAATAGTGATATTAAAACACATTTTAGGCCTAATATTAAGAAACGTGTATTGTGCACTAGTAGTATTCCAAATAAAGATCAATTGTAATTTTTATATCAGTAAGTCTCGAACGATATGTCAGTAAATATGTTCATAGATTTGAACTATACTTAGTATGAAATAAATGTATTTTAAATATTACTTTTTACTAGGGAAGATAACAATTTTTTGACTTTTTTTCTTGACAGATTAAGTAAACATATACCACATTTATAATATAGGTCATATGCATATGTATAAAAAATGGGTTACACTTATTTTAAGGTGTCCTTGTTACAGTACTGAGTACTGAATAGTAAGTACTAAGTAATATTAATTAACTACATGTACTTACTAAATGGTTAGGGTTAGGGTTTGTATTAGGGTTTGGCTTAGGGTTACTTGCATGTAATTATGCATAATTAAGTTTTATTATAATAGTAAGTACATGCAACGTCTAACAAGGACACCTTAAAATTAAGTGTTACTAAAAAATGTATTTACCATTTTGGTGATTTCAAGATTCAAGATTTTTTATTTGTCACATACGCAATTATATAGAGAGTATATAACCAGTAGTGAAATGTGAGTCAGGTCCGCTCCATGGACAGTGCAAATATTATAGAAAACAACACAAGGAAATATACAAAAAAATAAAAAGGTAAGAAATAAGATATGAAGAACAAAATAAAAATATAAAAGAATGTGCATGACAGTATACTGTAGACTTAAATATTAAGATAAGCAGGAATGTGCAAGAGAGGAATGTGCAAACAGGTTGTACATGATTGTCATGTAGCAGCAATACCAAAAAATAAGTAAAAAAACAAAAACACAGAAAGTGCTGTGTGCGAATGACACTGTCAGTATGAGGTGGAGATATGAATATCTTACTGATGTTAGTGTTTATAAAGTGGGGTCATGTGATGTTAAGAGGCTGAGTTTGAGTTTAGGAGCCTGATGGCCTCGGGGAAGAAGCTCCTCCTAGATCTCTCAGTTTTTGTCTGCCAGGCTACGGACGCTTGCAGATGGCAGCAAAGTGAAAGACAGTATTAGGGTGGTTTGAGTCCTTGATGATTTTGACGGCTCTTCTTCTGCAGCGTTTGAGGTAGATGTCCTGCAGAGAGGAGAGCAGACCCTGAGATGTGCTCAGCTAAGCGCACAACTCTCTGCAGGCACAGTCCTGACTGGAGCTGTTACCATACCACTGAGATGCACCGGTATTATACTTGGCCCTGAATGGGGTTTGGGATTGCTGGTGAGACCCTGAATTTCCTCAGCTGTCGCAGATGGTACAGTCTTTACCTGGCTTTCTTAACCTGTGTTTGAATGTGAGTAGTCCAAGTCAGGTCCTCTGAGATGTTTACACCGAGGTACTTGAAGCTGCTCACCCTCTCCACAGGGGTCCCACTGATCATAAGAGTGTAGGGCTGCAGGTGTCTCTTTCTGAAGAGATTTGCTGTCTTTAAACCTTTTTCTACTAACAAACATTAAAGGATTCTCCTGAGGTAAATGTTGCTCACAAGCTGTTGTACTGATATCTTCCTGTGATTGAAAGTGTGATATTTTTGTGCTATAACTTGCAGTAAATAAATAAATACGGTTGCACTTTATTTTAAGGTGTCCTTGTTACAGTGTAATTATACATTTAAATACTGAGTAATATTAATTAACTGCATGTACTTACTATATGGTTAGGGATAGGATTAGGGTTTGCCTTAGGGTCACTTGCATGTAATTATGCATAATTTATTGCTATTATAATCGTAAGTACATGTAACCTGTGTAAAAAAGTGTTACTGAAAATGGCATGATTTGAAAATGGAGACTTTGTTTGATCAAATATAACATAATACAATACAGTCATAAATTCGAACATGTCACATTTATCAGCACTCTTGGAATGCTACTTGTTCAATCAGATTAGAGGACCAGAAGTATACTGCTGTATAACAAAACAAAACAAAATTCTCTTTGGATAGAATTTTGTCATGCTCTGCAGCAGTTTCACATTTACTGTGGACAGACCAATTTCCTGTTGCTGCTTTGAATACGTTGTTAGTGTATGTTGGAAAGCGTTTTAATCACAGTATTTACATTGTGACCGTATCGGTTTTCCAAAATTCCCTTTGCAATCATCTGTGACACTGACTACGGGGTTGTGGACAGTCTGTAAGCTGTGCTCAAACACAAGAGTCTTCCCTCAAATCTCCTACTTCAAAAATGTTCCACCTCCATTTCTCTCTCTCTCTCTCTCTCTTTTTTTTTCCTTTTTTTCCCCCTGCAGTTGTTTTTCTAAACACTGGATTTTCATTTGTAGTTTGGGAGGGAGTGGTGCTGACAGTATTTATAGCCTGGTGTTCTAACCAAAATTATCAGTGTACCACAAAATAACTTCCTCAGTCCTAGCCACAAAATAACAGGATGCCTTCAATTGTGCGTATTTATTAATTTTAGCAAAGGATTGCTAGTTTTATAAATAGCTACGCTCTTGCGGCCCTCCAAAAGTTGGCTGTATAAACTTCCTCTCTTGTCCTCCTCCTCTTCATTGGGCCTCTTCAGTGGGTGCTTGAAATCAAAAGACACTCGTCCTTCCCATGGGCCGCACCGTCGCCCTGCGCTGGCGTCTGGCCTCCATTAAGACTCCATTTTATCAGGTCAGAGGTGGGAGGTCAGAGGTCACAGTATGTTAATAGCTTAACTGGGGGGTCTTTTCTGCTTGAATGGTCATCAGCACCTTGTACAGGGAACCCCAGTAAACTACACCTCGACTTCCTTCAAATTATGGGGCATTCACACTGAAAGCGATTTTCCGTGACAAAGTGAACAGAAGTCTTTAGCCATGTTCGACTTTGGCTGTGGCTGAACTTGGAGTCGGGGGAGAAGACGTGAAATCAGACACTTTCTGGTTTCCAGAAGGATGCTTGTGTATTTGTGTATTTTATAACAGATAAAGTGGATTAGCGACAATATTTGTTGCAGACATGTCAGACATTTTCATGTAGCAACAGAAACACTTTATTACTTAATACAGCACATGTACACGCAAGAATAATGTTTTATTTAATGCTATTTAAATACCAATAAAATGGGGTCTGTATTTTAGGTTTATTTTGATAAACATGACACGACATAACATTAAAATTACATAAAAAGTGTTACTATTGTTATAAAAACGCCAGTTTTCTGCAATATGAGCAGCAATGTCGACGTGTCCATCAACATGTGTTAAAACTGATTTCTCTTCAAAAGAAAAAGGCATCTTGTTTTTGTTGGCAACCAGTGGTGGAGTATTTTTACTTTGTTACTGTACTTTTCAAGTATCTGTATTTTTATTTTGAGAAACTTTTACTTTTACCTCACTACATTCCAAAGCATAATATCGTACTTTTTACTGTGCTACATTTCTTAAAAACCCCCCTCCCTCAGATATTTTGAGCAGTAGGATCATTTAAAATATATCATATAAAATGATTAAATATAAAAGTATGTGAGTTAAAATTACAAAATTCAAACATTTATCGACCAGTACTTTTTGCTTTTAATACTTAAGTACATTAACTTAAGTACATTACATTTTACACGAGTAAAACTCAAAAGGAATACGTAATACTTTTACAGGACAAACATTTTATTAGGGTATCTGTACTTTTACTCAAGTACTTGATTTGTGTACTTCATCCACCATTGCTGGCAACATATTTCATTTGTCACGTGACAGGCTGTACACAAGAAACAGAAATGATTAGTTCACCGGTCCGAGAATCTGAGTCATATGTACAGGAAATATAACTGATTAGTTAATTGATTAGTTCCTCCTGAGTCATTTTGTTCATGAATGAACATGTGTGGTCACAAAATATGAACAAATCATCCTCTGATACAACTTTTTACTCCCGAGTCACATAAAGGACTCATTCAAAATAAATGAATCGTTCATGATTTACTCGTCACTATTGTCAATAGCATAGAACCACTGCTCACCCCGAAGTCCTTTTCAAACTAAACATCTTACGAATTCGCATGACCAACTTGAACGTGAGCGAAATCTCTGTGGTGAACTTCAAATTCCTATTGTGATGACTGAGCAATAGTAAGTGTGACTGCACCTTTACTGTGAACAAGGCATTACACCTATACACTACAAATGACCCAACCAGCCATTTTGGCAACTTTTGTTAAACGTGTTAGTGATTCATTGGATTTTGTCCAGACGTTTCCAGACAGATCTGCGCTTTGTTTACGACTAAACAGTGGCAGCTACTTAGCTACTCACTAACATGTATCTTTAACCTTCTAGCTGTGCCTCTCCATTATGAGCTGTTACTCATACTTTCAGTGTGAAGCGATGCATGGTCATATTTCATCCTAAAGGATGAGCCTGCTTGATAAAAATGAGACATATTAGGAAATTCTTTGCTCATGAGCAGGACCAGCTGCGTTCCTCGTGCTCCTCATCGCACTGTAAGTGTCCTCCTCCTCCTTTGGCTTGCCTGGTGGGTTTCTCTAGTGCTGAACAGGGCCTCTGGGTCAATAAATCTCTGGGAGGACATTTCAGCACAAGGCTGAGTGTGTCTGCTCAGTGCAAATAAAATAGCAGAACTTCCACCTGGTGAAGATGTTACCATGTGTGCTGCAGGCTATAAGCTATTGCAACATTTGATCAGATGTTCCACTGCTATCGGATACAAAGACTGTCATCTTATATTACTAGGCAAATTATTTACAGTGGCAATATAAGCACACTGCAAAAAATGATTTTCTTACTTAGTATTTTTGTCTTGTTTTCTAGTATAAATATCTAAACATTCTTGAATCAAGATAAATTCACTTGAGAAGCAAAATGACTTAAGATGTTCAGTCTTGTTTTCTGAAAACTGTATCAAAATGTATCAAGAAAAAATATCTTAGATAAAGAATAAAAGAATCTTAATTCAAAGGGAAAACAAGATTATTTTTTGACCCCATTGGCAGATATTATTTCCTGTTTTAAGCAAAAACTAACAAAATGTATTTATTTATTTATTTTCAGAAACAAGGCTTAATATCTTGTCATTTTGCTTTTTAAGTAAATGTATCCTGATTTAATAATGTTTAGATATCGGTTGTGGAAAACAAGACAAAAATACAAAGCAAAAAAATCTCTTTTTTTTGCGGTGCATCTTGTGCAAATCAATATACTCCAATACATTAAAAAAAAACAAAAAAAAAAACATTTTTTTTAAATTAATTTTATTTATTGCATTATTGTACTGAAATTTTAAACTGACCACAATTTCCTTATTATTAATTTTCTTTACTTCTATAACAGATCTATAAAAAAAAAGTGTTAAAATCTGGGAAATTTAATTCCAAATTTCTTCCAAAAAGGAAAGTCCCAAGAGACACCACAAAAAAAAAAAAAAAACTTTGAAGGTGCTAATGAGTTCAGTTAATGACCGCAGATTAAGGGTGCGCCCGTCAACCACATCAATAGTACTACATAACAATGACCTGTATGGGTGTGTGACACAATTTACTGTATTATTTAAAACAACCATTTGGAAGCATCCCTGCCTTTCAGAATAATTGCAATATTGACCCAGTTGCAATGTAGACAAAGATTTTGTGGTCAAATGTGACCAAGACAGATATTTTCAAAGGTCGATACATCTAACAATGTTCACTTCTCAATAAACAACATAGCTACAGTTAGTTCGTGGAAGCGTCATGCTGTAGGACTGCTTTTCATCAGCCGAGACCGAGCATTGTGTTAAAACAGAAGGAAGAATGGAATGGCTGCGAGATTGGAACTGCTCAGGAGACGGTTTATCTTTCAGCAAAACAATCTCAAACACACTGGAGTGGTTCAAGAACAACAAGTTGAGTGTCCTACACTGGTCCAGTCAAAGCTCATATCTTAATCCAACTGAGAATCAGCAGAACTATTCGAAAACCGCAGTACTCAAGCATCATCAAACAAAAGTAAACAACTGGAGCCATCTGCCTGGAGTCATGGGCCGAAATCACACCTGAGCAATATGCGAAATTGATACGTACCTCAAAGGGTGGTGATTTGGAACAACATATGGTGATTTATGCAAACATTTGATGATTTTTTTTCTTTTATTTAGTTATTTATTTAAATGACAGAATGCAACATGAGGAAATGCTTTTGAAAGCCAATAAGTATTAAATCCTGTAAAAAGACACATGTGCTCACTGAAATTCCAAACATGTTGTACTTTGTCAGCTAAAATATTCAAGTCAGGCAATTGGGCTACAGCTAAATGGGCTATTACACAAACTGTTGTCCATACGTCTACAACAGAGTGTTCACATTTCAGGTAGCGGTGTGTGTGTGTGTGTGTGTGTGTGTGTGTGTGTGTCATAGCAGTTGCCTGGTTGCACAACCATTTTGAGGCTTGCTGCTTTCGAGCCCTGCACTTGTTAATCCCAACTCTTTCCTGCTGTCAAGTTAACAAAAACAAACAGATGATTTATCTACGTGGCTGGGCACACGGAACCAAGCTCTGGGGGAGTGGTGCGGGTCAAGTTGACCTCATCTTCAGCGAGAAGCATTCGTTTGTCTCCCGCCGCTCGTCAGCTAACACGTTATTTATTCTGCAGGAAGAATGTTACTCTCTAAGCCTGGCACAGTACATCAGTGAGGAATTCTGTCTGAGAGTCGAAGCCGCTGCCTGACGTCATTTTATCATCGTGTTCATTCCGAGAGATTCACCACAGTGGAATAAACCGGCAGGTGCTCCAGCTGGATCAAGAGGGTGCTTTGGAATATATCAGTATTTTCTTAACCCTAAAAACAGAGATTGCAGGTTTTTTAACATGTGGGTGTCCAAAATAGTTGCTTAAAATGTCCTATTTGCATCCTATCAGATGCTGCAGTCACTTAAATCAAAACCAAAATCTATAACTAAAGCAACCGCCTTAAAGGGATAGTTCACCCAAAATTGAAAATGACCCCGTGATTTACTCACCCTCAAGCCATCCTAGATGTATATGACTTTCTTCTTTCAGATGAATACAATCATTGTAATGGCTCTTCCAAGCTTTATAATGGGGGTCGAGATTTTGAAGCCCAAAAAAGTGCATCCATCCATCATAAAAAGTGCTCCACATGGCCCCGAGGGGTTAATAAAGGCCTTCTGAAGAGAATCAATGCGTTTGTGTAAGAGAAATATCCATATTTATAACTTTATAAACCGTAATCTCTATAGCTTCCGCTAACTGTTGAACGTACATTAATGATAACACACTGATTCACTTCACTTTATTAACACTTTGTAAAGAGCATTTGCTTTTCTTAATTGTGTGAGTATTTAATTTAATAAACTATGGCTGTTGATGTTAATTAAAAAAATAGTTTTTTTTTTTTTTTTCTAATGCTGTCAATGCATTTATCTAATTTGACAGAACAGAGCTTTTGAAACCGTAAGAGCTGCAGCTCAAATTGTCTAATGTATAGGCTACACAGACTCTAGTGATGCACCAAAAAAAACCTTTAAAATGTGTAATTTATTCATAAATCAAACCCAGATGGAACATTTAATAAAAGTAAGGTCGTTTGCATTCTTTGTGTGGTGAAACTGTTGTTGAAGCTCTATCTCTCTCCTACTTTTGGCTGCTCCCGTTAGGAGTCACCACAGTGGATCATCCACATATTTATTTGGCAAAGGTTTTTACACCGGATAATTGCTACAGAAGCTCAAGCAAAATATAACCTAGCAAAGCACCATCATGTGCAGACCAGTGCCATTTTACACATGCAATATTACACAGTCCATCAAGTTTGGGGAAAGTTTGTTTATTATTGAATTATTGCAGAGATTTATATAAAGTTACTTGTTTACATAATGTGTTGTAATCAAATACAGAGAATTTCACTCAAGTATCATTCAAACAAATTGCTGAACTGAATAACTGCACAAAGGAGCATTTAGTTTTCTTTAAAAAAAAAAAAAGTATGGAATTAATTACTTGCTATTAAATATTTTGATGCATTGACAGCCTTATAGAGATAATTTATTGTGGTGCTTAATTACTTTATTTTACATATTTAGCTGTCCATAGCTAACCCAATGTTGCCCTGAATACAGACCCTTGAAAAACAGCGCACAGATAAGTGCAATATTACCCCATACACCTTTTAGAACCCGACATCCCGCTGTCTTTTACTGGGTGACCGTAAAC
The DNA here is from genome assembly GCA_021397915.2 of Tor tambroides. Taxonomy (NCBI): domain Eukaryota; kingdom Metazoa; phylum Chordata; class Actinopteri; order Cypriniformes; family Cyprinidae; genus Tor; species Tor tambroides. The sequence goes on along the minus strand of JAFVLL020032308.1, from coordinate 27,638 downwards.
TAGCCTGCCTGGTCCTGGATTGGGTTAATTATTTCCCTGTGTTAATTTTACCTCCTCTTTCCTGGGAGCAGGGGTCACCCCTGGGTTTTTATAATACCTCCTTGTGCTGGAGTATGATAAAGAGACAGCGAGTCGTAGAGGGCAGCCGCCACCGGAGACTGGCGCTCCCTGAATTCATGCTCTGCTCAGCCGGGGCCAGTAAATCTGAGCATTAGTGTGAAGGAAGTATGATCCATAAAGTGCTAAGTGACGCTGTCTGCTCCTCCTCTGTCGCCCATGGCCCAGTGTGGAGGCATTATTGGGACTCTGTGAGTGCAAGCTGTCCCGCTGTCTGCTAAATGAGCTCCTTCCAGCCCCGGTAGTGAAGCGGCAGGGAAGGGCAGAGGTGTTTGGGCCAGGATGAAAATAGATGCTTTAAAAGGCAGTAAACTGTGTTACCTAGAGCGAGATTGTGAATGTTTGGGGCTTCTTTTGTGGTACCAATAAAACGCTCCAGACTCCAGATGAATGCTGCCGTCACCATTTAATGAAATTAGTGCAGCAAAGTCTTGGCACGGTCTTCATCAACGCAATTACTAAATAATCAGAAACTGTCTTGAAGTGCATTAAATTTAGAGTTAGGTACGTTTTCCTAAATGGTTTACTTCACAATCAAGTTTGTGTACATTCACAAGCCCTTATACTGCTTGACAGCTTTCAGTCACAGAATGATTTTGTTGTATGGAAAAGAGCAGCGTGAACATTCTACTAAACATCATCTTTTGTATTTCATGGGAAAAAAAATCTTTTGAAGACTTATATCTTTTGAAGAAGTATGCAAAGTGGTATTTTTATTCTTGATAATCCCCTATGAACTATGGGTAAAATTTCCCAACAGTAGTTGCAGATTAATACTAATGTAATGGTTACTCAAACAGAGCTTACTTTTTTACATTAGCAATTCTAACACTATATTGCATGCCCTATATTACATGCAAAATGTCTTCTGAAGGAGGCCTAGGTTTTGTGTGGGTTATTCGTTTAACCAAAAATAGAGTAAATTTTAGCCCTGATGCAAAACCACGCTTTATGCCTCATCTATTTCTGAATCTCACAACTGAACTCCACTCCAGGTTTTTTGTGTTGCCGGAACACGATCCCAACCCCGGATCTGCGGACAGCATTTTGCGGCATGTAAAGTAAAACAATCTACAGGGACAACATTTGACTGCGGAAATTATTCATTAACAAACTTGGGTTTTACGGTCATATTTTTCTCATGTTGGCTCTGAAAGCTCAGCGATTGCCAGAGGAAAAGTTCTAGCCTGTACTTGACTCGCAGTGGAAGGATAGAGTGTCAAGAAGGACGGATGACCTGTTTGGCCACATGTCTTTCCAGTTTTTTATTCCTTTCCCCTCCGTTCCACAATTGAAGATCTTGGAAAAGATTTGAAAATAGAACAAACTGCTCAATGAAAAAGTCCCTCGGGCAGATGTTTGCTGTTTATGTCCTTGTGAGAGAGGCCTTAGCTGACCTGACCATGTTTGCCCCGATCCACAAGCTGTTCCATCCCCCTCTGGGACGCAAGCCATGTGCTTTGGAGGAAAACCACACAAGAGAGACCTAGCAGGGGGTAGAAAGTTCCAGAAAAAGCCGTGGCCGCTCTGAGCCAAGACACCAGCGAGAAACCCAAGTGGATGTGGTGAAAATGTCAAATTACCGAAAAGGAAATGGAGGGGAAACCTCAAGGCAAATGAGAGCAGAGTGTTGTATTCTGCAACACTCTGAGCTGCATCTAGGAAAAGAGGCCTGAGATGATATGATTTGGAGATCTGGTTTGCTTAATATGTTGAAAGTATATTGCATATGATTGAAGACCCAAGATTTAAAGGTTAACTGTCTCATTTTTTTTTTTTTTTTTTTTGACATTAAAATGTTATTCTGTCCCAGCTTATTATGCAGAGACAGTTGCAAGCAGTGTTGGGGAAAGTTACTTTTAAAAGTAATGCATTACAATATAGTGTTACTCCATAAAAAAGTAACTAATTGTGTTACTTAATTACTTTTTATGTAAAGTGCATAGTGCATTACATTACTTTCACGTTACTTTTTGTCACCTGGGCTGGGCTTGTTTATTTGTTTTTAAAAACAAAAAACCCAAAAGTTATATTTTTTGGCGTCTGTAACGGCCCTTTCATACTAAAAGTGAAATTAATAGCCTAAAAGAAGTGCCTCTGCACCTCACTCCCAGTTTCTCACAACATGGGGACTAGAGAGGTGTCAGTGAAGAAATGACAAAACAAAGTAACTTGCATTACTTATTTGAAAAAGTATTTCAGATACTTCGCTAAATTTAAAAGGAAAGGATGTGACGTGTGGCATCCCATACTTGGAATTTGTGCTCTGCATTTAAACCATCCAAGTGCACACACACAGTAGAGAGTAGTGAACAGACACGCACATAGTGAACACACACCCAGAGCAGTGGGCAGCCAATACTGCAGCGCCCAGGGAGCAGTTGGGGGTTCGGTGCCTTGCTCAAGGGTCTCACCTCAGTCGTGGTATTGAGGATGGAGAGAGCGCTGGACATTCACTCACCCCACCTACAATCCCTGCCAGACCTGAGACTCAAACCCACAACCTTTGAGTTACAAGTCCAACTCGCTAACCATTAGGCCACGACTGCCAGCTGCACAAAAGTAATGCGTTACTTTACTAGTTACTTGAAAAAAGTAATCTGATTATGTAACTCATGTTACTTGTAATGTGTTACCCCCAATGCTGGTTAAAAGATACTCATAAGCCGCTTTTCCTGAAAAATATAAATTCAAACGTTTGTTTGACCACCAAATTGAAACTTAAAACTCAGGATTTTCACAATTTCATTTGTTGTTAGTCATGACATTGAAAATGTATATGTCACCTTTGCAAAAGCACTTCTAACTGCACATGGCAAGTTGTTACAGCTAGTATCTTTCCTTGAAGAAAAAAAACAACAACAATGACCAACATGCCACAGAACGGCTCCACAACAGCTCCATCCTGGTTTTAGAGGACAGAGACCGCCAACAGTTTCCTCTTCACTCTATAACAAACAGAGAGAGGCCGGGCCCCCGGGGCTTCCTGCATCCCACACACAGCCCGCAAATAAACACAATCACGTTCTTTAAACGTTCAACTACTTCCCCTCCACATTTCTTCCCTCTCTTTCTTAGAAACACTGCTCGACCAGCTACGTAACTTTTTCTCTGAAAAGGAATGCTACATGCCTTCATGCGGCATTGGGATGACAAAAACATGGAGTGGAATGTTTGTAAATATCTCCTCCCCCTGTATTCTGCACGTATTCCCTGTCTGCATTGTTAGATGTAAAGAACCAGATATGAGTAACGTTTTTGCAATGCTATTGTTATATGCATTCATATATTTTACTCAGAAATCTTGATATTAATTATAAAGTAGATAGATAGATAGATAGATAGATAGACCACAATTTGACTTTAAACATAGTTCACTGGCCATTTGACTTCATTTAAAAGTTGAACCGTTAAATTGAAACACAATTTAAACACAAATCCAAATAAACAAGTTATTTTGTAATAAAAAAGCAGGTTTATAAATGGTAGTTCACTGGCCTAAACCTGGAATCCTTGTCCAGTAGAAAATAACATACCCTATAAATGTCCTGATCTGGCTTCAGCAATAGCTACACTTTAACCTAATAATTATTCTCTATCTTTGTACTCCAGTGCTCACTGCTTTGTGGAGTCGTAATTGAATTATGACCATGTTCTCCTGTTGAAAGCCGAATCTTACTCCTCTGTGTAAAACAAAACCATGAAAGACCTCATTCACAGCAATAAATGAAACAACTGGAAGGCAAGGAATTTCATTCCCACTTGTGGCAATAAAGAGAACAAATGTGAGCAGATTTTATGCAAATAAATCCCCAAGAAAAATATTGGAATTTGAATGATTTTTATGTTAACTGTCAAGTAAATGAGAAATATTGAGTCCATGTGGAGGGCAAAGGGACTGTTTGCTGCTGCCTTTGCACCGTTTTGATTTGTAATGAAGTCTAGAGTTAAGTGTAAGTTCTCTTAAAATCTTGAGTTTATGAAAGAAGTTTGTTTCCCTGTCCTAAGACACTTTAAAGCTAATTAGAGTATAAACAGATTCTGTAGTTATATAATGACCAATTTTTGTCTGACACACTCCATACAAAATAAAAATCACAAATTAAATCTATTTAATACCCAACAGAATATTTCAAAATATAAAGTAGCAACAGTATTTTAGCAGAAATCCGAAATCAAGAATGAAACACTTTCTTTGTTCTTACTTTCTTTTACTAAAACAATACTTTGAAATCTTCAGTTTTATTATAAATCTTTTACCTATTCAAAAATGAGACTCTCTGTTTTCCCACTAGTCGCAAATGTGACAATTTACATGTATACATATCCTGTGAGCAAGATTTAAACCAGACCAAAATAATTAATACATTTATTATGAACTGTTTGAACGTTATATGTTCCACATGTGTGTTATGACAGGTTTTACATGTTTGCAAAACTTAGCTTTGACCCAGGCATGTACAAATTGTCACATGCAATCAAGAGCATGCACTTTTAATTATTGTTTGCAGTTCTGTGTGCTAAAGCATCGGTTTCAACTCATATTAGACTCATGATACTAAAATGAATTTACAAACGTAACTCATGGAATTAAATAGGTCAATTTTTGGATTTTCTTCCTGGAAAAAAAAGACACCAAAATAAAATAAAAAATAAAACAAAACAAAACAAAATTAAATTAAATTAAATTAAATTTGGTGTAAGTGAACAGTGTAATTATAGATGTAATTACAGAAATGATTTTTTTTTTAAATCAAAGTACAATGTAAAAACATGTATGTACACATAATGAACTTAGACCAAATAATCTTAGTTGTTCTATTTACATTAATTTCATACTTCTTACTGCCCCATTTCTGTCTGTTTTTATTTATTCTAAGAAAGTTTAGGAGAAACATCTAAGACAAATTTAATTTCATGAAACGCTCAACTATGTCTCAGAAGAGCAAGCTCTGGGAGCGGCAGAGATGGAAATGATTAGATTTGTTTTCAGGAGAACCGTCAGCTGCAACAGTCAGAGTGCCAAATGCAAAGTTTACTCAACCTCACAGGTGCATATTATCTGCAAGCTTTGTCATGTCAAACTTTATTTAAAAACTCTTCCAATTGACTGCCATCCAGACACTCTCAGTTTTTCGCATATAACTCAAAGAGCATTAGATACTTTCTTTAGCGCAATCTGTCTCTTGTCATCTTAATATTTTGACATAATATGTGTGCATATTTGCATGCACACGCATTCTAATTATAACGATGATGTTTCTTGTACAAGCATAAGGGAGAGAAATTCTAAATGCACAAAGTTTTGTGTATTTGCATGCTGTTTTGTACCTCCTTCAGGCATTGGCAGGGAAAGCCCACCAGGCATGCGGTCGGCCACCAGGATCAAACAGTCCAACAATCACTGCACAATTAGCAATCACGCTTAATGCACTCTCACTAATTTGGGCCAATCATCTGGTATTTCCACTTGATGCCCACATCCTTGTGCTTTCATCCACCCTTGCTGCATTTAGTCAGGTGAATGATTACAGTGCTTAACACCGCTCTCCTGGAAATAGCTATTTTAGGGAACACTTCGTCTGGCATGTGCTGACAGATGCCGTCATATTTTAATTCAGGTTCATAACACAAAAACAATGCAATGCTCAATATGTGTATCGGTGAGAAGAAAATGGCCCCTTCTGCCAGTTCCCACTAATACTAATGTTGTATTTTAGATGAGAATCCGCACCCAGGTCCAGGGTTTGCCCACCTGTCCACATCTGCACTGAGATCAGCGCTCTTCCCTGTGTGTCCCGTGAGCCTCTGCATCCCACTGAATGACTTTTTTCATCTTGATCTAGTTAACCTGCGACATGCCGCTTTTCCCCTGGTGAAAAAAACATCCTGGATAAATATTTGAGCAGGCGGTGTGTGCGCGCTCAGTCCCGGGTCTCTCAGAGGCCCTTCCTGGCCCGTGTCAGCCAAGATTAATGTAGATTCACTAATGCACTGGGGTGGGAGGCTCATAGACACACGCTTACACACATACACGCTTCTCCACCAGATCTCCAGTGCCCTTAAGTTTGTGGAAGGACTTTGTGCATGACTTGGGAAAGATGACCATGGGGACATCATTTTGGCTGGTTTTTGAGATGTTAGGAAAGTGGACTGTGTTTGTAGTGAAAGAACCAGATGATAGAATGGACTTTGGTGTGGGTGGAAATGAGTTATTAGGGATGCATGCTCCAAAAATGGCTTTGTTAAGACACTTAAGCCTTCATGGGCGTCATGATTTGTGAATTCAAACTTTGTTTCTAAAATATAGAGAGGTCAGTGTTTAAGGTTCAAGGAGAAATCTGGTTTCTCCCACTTACAGAAAATGACCAGTGTAGACCGTTTACACACAACTGATTATCATACCTGTAATACAAAGTCACAAATATCTTGATATTCCTTGGAAATGGGCATATGCTTTTTCCACTGACAGTCCGGTTTCCATCCAAGTTGTGAATTTAACTTGTGCAAGAATGACTTGCGAATAAAGCAGCATGTTTTCATGCAACGTGTTCAGAAGAACAAAATAGTTAACTTTGGAGACACTGCAGAGAATATCGACAGAAATGAAAGCTGTAGCCACATGAGAAGCTACTGTGGCCCCTTTTTCAATATAAATTATTTGGGGCTTAAAGCGTGCAGACAAAATGCTCTCATGAAATGTGTGTTTGCAAGAAATCAGCAGCAGATTCCTTATGTTTGGGAAAGCGTGTCAGACAGTTCTGGGAGGTAGTTGTAGCTAATTATTTTGATGACAATCTTTGACTTCAGCATTTCAGAATGACCAGAGCAACAATTGAGATGCTGTTCCAAGATATTGATACATTCTTATTTGTATTCAATCACGTGACTTCAATGTGCATAAGGGATAAATGTGTTTTCAACGTAGTTTATGGACATATTATTTTACAGATTAAAAAAAATGTATCCATAATTTATAAGTGAGTTTTCATGGAGATTTTATTCACACCTTTCCATTCAGCATTTTCTTAAAAGTTGGCATGAAATTAAAATTCACCTCAGATATTTTCTAAAATACATGTTATAGATCTTATTTTGAATCATTAATCTGTGCATGTGTTCATTTTGACCCCATAATGTTTAATCAAAAAGTCATAACTGGACCCTCCGGTGAAAATGACAGATTTCTCTTCGGTGACGTATGCAGGACGTCTCAAATCAGTTAGTCCTCTAAAATTAGTCCCCTGCAAGCTCATGTTAATTTGCCTCCACTTTTGAGTGCAACATCCATATCTTACAATCCAATCAACAATCAATGCATAGAACAGTGAGTGAACTGTCTGAAAGAATCAGACTAAATGAATCAAATCATTTCAGTCCTTTTTTGCAAACCCATTTGACAAGTTACATAAACAGTGTTTCTTTTGTTTACAACCTGGGATGAGCCCTTTTTACGCTGAACCCTTTTTACTGGGACATGACACTGCTGAAAAAAAAACAGTATATGCTGGTTAGGTATGTTTTGAAGCATGGGAGCTGGTTTGAGCTGGTTTAAGCTGGTCCTGAGCTGGAGCTAGTTGCATAAGACCAAATTAGGACCATCAAAAGACCACCAACTCAAACCAGCTGCCATGCATCAAAACATACCTAACCAGCATGTGCTGTTTTTTCAACAGGGGAGATCCAGTGAAAAACACCCGTGCCCTAGTAAAAAGGGTGTAGTGATGCCCCAGGTTGTAAACCAAGGGGAACAGAGGTAAGATCAAAATATGTGCAATATTACGTACCTTATTGCATGTTTCGTAGCAGTTTCAAAGTGAAATATCCGGTGAAACACACATTCAACACACATCCCTAAAACACACATTCAATACGTGACCATGGCCATGTTTTTATTACGTTGGTACAGGCACATATTGCAGCATATTTTATTATGTTGCTTCAGATAAGTATTGCGGCGGTTCAGAATTCAAATGTCCGGTGAGTGTTACTAAAATGCTAATGCTCTGTCGTGTTGGAAAATAACACACCCCCTACACCAAACCCAACCCTAAACCTACCTATTAGTGGTAACAAATGAAAAAGTGATATAAAAATGCATTTGTCTTTGCAACTGTGCTATTTTAACTTCCTCATATGCGGGTTTGAGCTGTTTTTCGAGTGCTTCACCTCACAAGTGCAACACCTTATTGCGTGAGCTAACAAACCCACTGACTTAGAAACCCATACAAATGAAGCTGTGTATGTGATGCTAATGTTCAAAAGTATCAGTTTTCAAATGTCACAGCGTGGTAAAATCAGTGTCAAGTCAGTGGACAAGAGGGCCGGTTATGAGAGAATTTGAAGATCCCCCAGCCAAGCACCAGCACTATTTTGGTGGAACAGTTAGACATTAGATGGCTGGGCAAAGTCTGCTGCAGGAGGGCAATCCATGGGGTTGGACAGGCTGGAGGAAAGGGCCATGCCACTGTTGTAAGGCTGGACAGAGGTGCCTTTGTCTGGAAGCACCCGTCGCTTAGCAGGTGCTTTCAGCTGCCCCGGGGGGTTCCTGTGTTCAGCCCCTCTGGTGGAGGCATGAAAGAAGGGTAAGCGAGTGGGTGGATGAAGTCCTCCTCCAGCTTGCTACGATAGAGAGAGAAAGAGAGAATGAACTAATGAAACAATGCTAATACCACAACTTTTTTGGACATGTTGACTTCTTTGAAGAAAGCATCATGTAATTACCAGTGTTGAAAAATTTACGGTAACACTTTGTTTTAAGGTGTCCTTGTTACACAAGTTACATGTACTTACTATTATAATAACAATAAATTATGCATAATTGCATGCAAGTAACCCTAAACCAAACCCTATTCCTAACCCTAACCATATAGTAAGTACATGTAGTTCATTAATATAACTCAGTACTTAAATGTATAATTACACTGTAACAAGGACACCTTAAAATAAAATGCAACCAAATTTACTTTTAAAAGTAATCCTTTACAATATTGCATTACTCCATAAAAAGTAACTAATTATGTTACTTAGTTACCTTTTATGGAAAGTACTGCATTACATAATTTTTTGCATTACTTTTTGTCACCTGGGCTGGGCTTGCTTATTTGTTTTTTTTAATAAAAAAAACTCAAAAGCTATATTTTTGGCAAATTGTGTATTTGAAAAAGTATTACATATGTTTTGTTGTAAATTTAAAAGTAATGCATTACTAGTTACTTGGAAAAAAAGTAATCTGATTACTTAAATCATGTTACTTGTAATGCATTACCTGCAATACCGGTAAATACCATACAACTTGACTATGGTAATCATAAAGTACCTTCATGTTACCATCTGATTTAACTGTTTCATGACAATACCACAATACAAGATGACTGGACAGAAATATCGGTTATACTTTATTTTAAGGTGCCCCTGTTAGAGTCTAATTATACATTTAAGTACTGAGTAATATTAATTAACTACATGTACTTACTATATGGTTAGGGTTAGCATTAGGGTTTGCCTTAGGGTTACTTGCATGTAATTATACATAATTTATTGTTATTATAATAGTAAGTACATGTAACATGTAACAAGGACACCTTAGAAATAAAGTGTTACCGAAATATCAACCCATTCTCTTTTCACAAAAAAAGGTAATTACCTAAGTTTAAAAAGCTTCTAATTTCATCATTAAGAACTTTAGTTTTTAGAAATGAGAGTGTTTATCAATGGGGAAGCATGTGGATGTGGAAGACCTACAAGTATAGTAGAAGAAAGGATTACAAGCAAGATATTCACATTTTGACCGTGTATGGATAGCCAGACCGTTTTCAAGGAATGGATTTCAAAAACGAGTACCATGACCCACCACATCCTCAACAAGAAGCCAACACTTCACACACACCTGACTGCTCTGCATTCAGTTACAGACCTCACAGTGTTCCCTTGAGGCATGGCCTATCTCCAGCCTTGATGGGCTTGATGTGTTTCTGCTCAGTTTTAACTTTCAGCAGACTCTTGTGGTGCTTGGGTTGTGTAGGGTGCAATTTAAACGTGACTCTATTGTTTTACCCTTTATAATTGCCACTCCTTTGAGATCTACCCCAACATTTCTTGGTCTAATGTGTGTATATATATATATATATATATATATATATATATATGCGTCAGTTTGACATAAAACAATCTCATTAGCTTCAGCATCTCAAACCAAAAGAACTTCAATTGAGTAATTGTTACACAAGCATATTCCATACCACAATGACATGCAGTGGAGATATATTTCAAGCTGTGGTCACCGCTTAAATTTGGTTCCTGTTGCGGCATTCCATTGAACGTCACTGTGGAAAGCTTACTCCATCATTACGGCTCAGAGCACAGAGGAATTCGCAACATTCAGAGCCGGGGTTTAAATGAGAATGTGGAAGTGTGGTGTGACATTGCAAAAATCTCTAGTTCCTGGATGTTAAAAACCTCATCTATATTCTATGTTTTCCCACAGTTGCTCTGAAAGTCTCAGAGTCTTCAAGGGGTCATAAAATGAGGAATCATATTTTCCTGGATCTACTGAAATGAATATACTATGAAAACACTTTAAATCTCAGAACTTTCTTCGCAGTCCAAAATGAGCATTGGTTGAAACTAAGCTGCAAAATGTCATTCCAAACTTCAACAACTTACATCTTGAAGAATAAGGAAGAGTAAGATTATTATTAAACAGCAGAAAAACTAACACTGTAAGAGCAAAATGTTGTACCATTGGTTTAAATGATGAATAAGAGTGTCCAAGATAATGAAAAGGAAAACACTTTTTTTTTTTTTGTTTCAGAAACATACCATTTTCAAAAAGTTTAAATATTCAAAACTTTACATACAGTATATCATGAGTTGCCATTTTCATGATAAATACAGCACTTACTATGATAGATTTTTTTGTACATTGTTGGGTACAGTAGTACTTCTTTCTAATGTATAGATTTTTTTTTCCAATTATTAAATTTAATTTAACCGTTTTAATAAAGGTTTTTAGTGTGTATCTCAAGTTATTGTCCACTCTGTTATTGTGACTACTGCCCCTTCAAATGAAAGGCAAAATGAAATGACATTTAAATCATAAAGCTGACATAAAACGAACTCGCTAATGTGAGTGCAATCCTCTGTTACTTCAATTTTCTATTTTTATTCATTTTATTTTTCCAATCTAATGTGATAAACCTCAATATGTCCACTCTGTTATGGGAAAAATGAAAAAAGTTTAATATTTTTTTAATTAAAATGCTTTTTTTTTTTATTTGATAAACCTTCTATTTATTACATAAGCTTTTAAATGGACAAAGGTAAATACAATAATTTACACAATGCTAATATGCTTTAATAGATGCTTGAAATTTATTTGCCTGATCTTGACCATAATCTTTTTTTTTTTTTTTCAAATGTTTAACATTTGCCTATCATGATTACACAAAAAGTTATTTAAAAAAACTGTTTGAAATTCTATATTTAGAATATCATTCTACCAAATATCATTTTTGAATAATTTAGTAAATCAGCACCTCTTTCTCTGCATATCAGTCCGAAGGATCCCAACAACCAAAATATGCACCTAAAATTTTTTGCAAAGAGAGAGTCCTGACAACAAACTCTCAACTTGTCATTAAGCCGTATCTTATTTCACATGAAGAGGGTGTTTACATTAAATCTTAAAGGAACAGCAGCAAAAAACAGGACGTTTCATACTATGACTCAGAGAGATGTAAAATGGTCATGAAAAACTAACTTATGACCGTTTCTGTGCCAAATAAAATACTCTAACGTTATGCTTAGACCTCAGAATAAAAAAGCAAATGATATAAAATGGGTTTAACCACTTTTTTTTTATTTTTAAATCCAACCTCGTTTTACAAGACGTACACTGAAGGATTCTTAATGGCTTGGAGGGAAAAATAATGAATGTTCAAACTTGGCAGCTTGTGTATTTTTACGTCATATCTCATGACATTTGTTGTATCATGCATCAGGAAGCCAACGTGTGGCTCAAAGGATGTTTGTAAAACTAAGACCGATCGCACACGCTGTTTGCTCAAGTGTGGTAATCCGTAGCTCAGTTTGCTGAAAGTCAAAGTTCGTCTTTCTCATCATTGCCAGGACTTCAGTTCCTATAGCAGAGGAGAGACAGGCATAAAACAGGCCACCAGTAACCCCCACCGGGTATGCGTTTGAGTAGCTTTTTACTTTTAATCAGATTGGCCCAATGCCTACAGGTCGCCCACGCAGCATGAGCCGGAGGAGACAATTGATACATATGCTTGTCCCTTTCCCCCTCCTCTTCCTCTCCGGAGTGGGACAACAAAGCATCTTTGTAACCCCAAGGAAGAGACACAGTGGACCTTTATATGTGTGTCCAGTGCATCTAAAAAAAGAAAAACCCACAAAACCTTTGTTCAGTTGCCTTCCTATGAGGTCATACATATTACATAAAGGCTTGCTTCCTGTTGCACTGACTTAGTGCTTTTAGGCCAGATGTTGGATGGTTTCTCAGGAGTGGGCCATGTCTGACCGCCTTTTGTTGTGACGTCCTGTGACAACATCCGGTAAACAGTACATTTGTTCAGGAGGAGTTCAAGGCCTAGCCGAAAGAAAATTCACACTCACGTCATTCTTGGGTTTGAAACCTATGACTTTCTTGTGTGGAACTCAAAAAAGACGTTTGAAGACTGTTTTCCATGCTCTTTCAATTACAATAAAGGTCACAAAACCTTGCCTTACTAGAATGTCTCTAGCACCATTTGCCATTTTTTCCCATCCCGCAGTGCCCTTGATGAACATAAAAACCACCCAAATGTGCAGTGCTGTGGGCTGAAAAACACTGGGTTAGCACATCTACAACAGGATTTCTTCACTCTGGTCCTCAAAGGTCTACTATCCTGCAGAGTTTAGCTCCAACCCTAAGCAAACCTACCTGAACAGGCTAATCAAAGTCTTCAGAATTAATTGAAAGTTTCAAGTTTTGATCAGGGTTGGAGCTAAACTTTGCAGGACAGTGGATCTCAAGAGCCAGAGTTACGAAACTCTCTCACTCAACAGAAGATTAGAATATGCTGCCGAATGTCCACCTCAACTGAAGATGGACAGCCAGTTTTAGACCCGTCTTTCGCATTAGCTATTACAATCTCCTCTTACAATTTCCCTTGCAGATAAACACACAGCGTTCCCATTCCCCTGCTGTATATCGCCTTATGAGCATATAGTGCACTGACCAGTTGTGCCACTAGAAATGTCAATAACACTTTACTTAAAGCCTTTATGCATGATGCATTATAAAAGTAGTTTAATGCATTAATTATGCCTTGTAATGCACCTTATAATGCATTGTATACAATCTCATGAATAATTGTAACTACATTGTTACACTATGTAAATTCTGTTTGAATTATTTAAGACAACATATAATGTATTACAATGCACATTATGAATAATTATAATGTATTATACCCTTTAATAACCCTTTATAATGCATCATACATAAAGGCTTTAAGTAAAGTGTTACCGAAATGTCCTTTCTCAAAAAGATTACAGAACACTGTGAGTTCTGAAACCAGTTTTTAGAAATGGGCTACTAAGTGCTCATATACAAGCCACAACTTCAAAGGAAGATTAGCACAAATGCTACAGAAGGTCCACCTTTAAACTGAGCTCTTGAACTCTTTGGTGTCTCTTGCAACCTAAGATCACACTCCAGGTCAGACTCAAACTCACAAACTTAGTATTTTCTTGCTGCATACTGGTTTATAAGTGCCTCAAGACTGATTGCAAGTTAGTCAATGCTAAAGAGTCTACCACACTCAGGTGAGGCTTGAATTTACAACTTCTGCGCTGCCTTACTTCGTACCACCTTACTGCCCACAAACTAATTACACTGGGACAGCAACCTTTATTAAAACACACTCAAAGAAAGCCATCCCAAAAACTGTAAGTTTTAGAATGAGGCTGCTTAGATTAGCCAGATTACTCTTGCCTGATGGAAGATCAGTAAAGAATGTACACCTGTTTTTTTGCAGGAGCTGTTAAGCTTTCTTCTTGCCATCAATGTCTCACATCCTAAAACCATTCTCCAGGTGGGGCTCAAACTCTGTATTGGTTTTCTGCGTACTACCTTATAAGTATCACACCCTGTCTGATGACACTACTGGAGACTTTTTTATTGTAAATATAAAACACAATAAGTCAACCAAAAACCTTCAGCTTTTAAATTATTAAGTGTGCAACATATCCCAACCTCAAATAAAGACTAATACACATGCTACAGATTGTCCACTTTGTTTGAAGATGGGCAGCCAGTGTTACACCTGTTTTCGCATCAGCACTTGAACTCTCTTCTAATTGATGATTGAACACCACAAAGTGAGCTTCTTCATACTAAAATGCATCCAAAACCACACTCCACATGTGGCTCAAACTCGCAACCTCAGAACTGCCCTGCTGCCTACCATCTTAGCACTTAAAAGCCACATTTAGATCACAAAATATAGCAAAATGTTAGGCAAATTTGAAAGAAATGTAGCACAAGCACACTTTTAATGAAATATTTTGTTGAACTTTATAAAGAAGATTTACTATTCAAAAGGAAGACTTGGATTCACGTTATTAAATATTGCAAGTTGCTAATACAAGTGTTCAAATACTTTTTGAGACTACTGTATATTATCATTTGTATTAAACATTATTACCATTCATTGTCATATTTAAAGTAAGTTATAAGATTTCTGAAAATTAATTTAAAACTCTTTCATTTTTCATACTTATTTCCTGTCCTAAAAACCGTAATGAAGTAAAAAAGCAATGGGTGAGGACTTGTTAAGCGGGTTGCAGCTGTCTTCGGTCTGAGCGCCATGCATGTATAAAATGTCTCTGCGGTCGTGTCGGTCTGTACACTAGAGGAAGTGTTTGGCTTTTGACAATGAGCTCCCTAGGAATGCACCACTGCCGAGGCCAAGTGGGCGTGTTGCACTTCTGATATCGAAGGCCAAGTTTGGTTGGCTCCGTCCCCTCCGGCGCCTCGGGGGGCTGCTGCACTCAGTGGAAGGGCTGTTTTTCACACAGCCCGCAGATGATAAGCAAGCACTGTGTGTTTGTGTGTGTGTGTGTGTCTGTGCACGTGTGTGTGCTTGCAGTGTTAGTACTTGAAACATGAAAATCTGCAAACTGTAAAACCAAAACATTGTTTCTGAACTGTTGCATTTATGCATTCTCATTCTGCTTGTTGCTTGTTGTCCAAGGACAAAAGCATTGTCCAGTATTGGGAGATGGGGTATTTCGTCATGAATGTTGACAGGGAAGAATCTTTCCAATAAAATTTGGCAAATTTATGGGGCAAAAGTAAAGGAGTTTTTGTAAGACAGCCCTGCAATGCATTTTACAACTGTCTGCATTTGGAGCACCGAAAATCCCTATTAGCATAGACCAGGCCTCTGATACAGACCGGCAATAAATGGTGATAAGAAGTGCTTTCCGGAGTGGTGGTGGAGAGGGGAAATGATGCAAGACAGTAGCCCTTTGTTTAAAAAGTTGCTCACTTGGGTCCATGCCATGGAGTTTGCAAAATGAGTGTGGCGAGCCGATTCACGCTGAAAGATTTGGCCAGTTCTCAGGGCCATCTCTGTGTCTAGCCTTCCTTCTTTCTCACTTTTTCTCAACTAAGAGGATTTAATTTGTTTTCTACATTATATTCAAGGTCACATTTTATAAATGGTTTACATGACTAGCACCATGGTCTATTGTTAGAGCTACAGGAGCTACAGGAATGACGTTGTTCTTTAAAATGAGCATTTCTTTCTGGCTACTATGTATAGGTTTCTATGTAAGTACTGGTACTTCTGAATGGGTTGAGGCTGGGATTTAGTGCATTTGAACTGAAAGCACTTGATGAACATATATTATGTGTGGAGAGCATTGACTCAGTATCGTTATCTCATTTTTGACCAAGATGGCTTTTAGAGGCTTTTGCATTGGAACTCTTCAAATATTGTTTGAATGAGATCCAGCATGAATATATTATGATTTAAATTTTTATTTTATTTTTAATATTTATTTTTAAACCTTTTAAAAAATAAATCCAAGACAGGAAGACATTGTTAGCTTGCTCTTTATCACTGAGTAAAATTATGGAAAATAATAATAATAATAATAATAATAATAATAATAATTCTTACTTAGTATTTTTGTCTTGTTTTCAATAATAGATCTCTAAACATTCTTAAATCAAGATACATTTACTTGAAAGGCAAAATGACGGGTCTTGTTTTCTGAAGAAAATATTACAATTTTGTTAGTTTTTGCTTAAAACAAGTAAACATATCTGCCAATAGGGCAAGGAAAATAATCGTGTTTTTCCTTTGAATTAAGATTATTTTCCTACTCCATTGGCAGATTTTTCTCTTTTTCTTGTTTTAAGAAAAAAAAAAAAAAAAAAAAAAAATTTTGATACTTTTTTTTTTTTTTTCAGAAAACAAGACTTACAGTAATATCTAAAATCATTTTGCTTCTCAAGTAAATTCATCTTGATTCAAGAATATTTAGATATTTGTACTAAGTGAAAAATACAAGTGAAAAATACTAAAAAGTAAGAATACTAAATACTAAGTATTAACTAAATACTTTTTTCTTTTTTCTTTTTTCTTTTTTTGCAGTGTAGAGCCTTAGAGCTTTTAATCATGATGAAATTGTAACTTGTTATTACAGAAAGTGCTATTCCCATTCATACCCAACTTCCATTCTATCAGATTTGCACACACATGAACCAGAGGACGTTCCATGAAGAGTTTAACCTCTCCATTTCAACTTTAGCTTTGCAAATCACTGAGCTTCACTCTTGTTTGCCTCTCTGGTGCATTGCATTCATATCTGAGCCTGGTGAGCGAGGGGTGGGGGGTGACAGAGAGATAGAATGAGAATGAGAGGGGAGGGCATGAGTACAGCACCAGATGTGCACAGGAGTTTTGCAATAAGTCATTTGCAAGAGGACATTTTCTTGAACCAAGTCGGTGTGGATGAGTTCACTTCGGAAATGCACAGGCAAACCAGGCTCTTAGCGCAGGCTAAATTGTACAAAATGACTGGCCACATGACTTAGTGAGAGCAGATGGCAGATAGAGCAGCGAGGAGAAATGTTCAGGTCTTTGATGCATGCAGTGAGTTGGTTTAAACCAGGGGCGTCCAATCCTGCTGCTTGAGGGCAAGAGTCCTGCAGAGTTTAGTTCTTGCCCCAATTAAACACACCTGAACCAGCTAATCAAGGTCTTCAGGATCACTAGAAACTTTCAGGAAAGTACATTTAAGGCAGGCTGGAGATGAACTCTGCAGGACGTCAATAGAATAGACTAATGATTTTCAAATGGTGGGCAATTAAATGGGACAAACAAAAGTCTTGTAAAGTTACAATGAAGGAGGAACATAAGCCATATTTAGAGACCAGAATATTTACATGCGACCAAATAATTGTCTCAGACTGAAATGCCTTCATGTAAACAATTCAATTGATCAGACTGAATCCAGATAAAATTGTCACACTTTATTTTAAGGTCTTTAAATTCTCGCCATTAACAAACCATTAACTATGACTTTTGCCTCAATAAACTCCCAATCTTCTGCTTATTAGTAGTTAGTAAGGTAGTTGTTAAGTTTAGATATTGCGTTGGATTAGAGATATAGAATATTTTCATGCAGAATATGTGCTTTATAAGTACTAATAAACAGCCAATATTTTAATAATGGACATTCTAATTCCAATTAGTTAATAGTGAGAATTGGTCCCTATAATAAAGTCCCTATAATAAAGTGTTACCAATAAATCTTTGATCGAATTGGAAGGATCTTCACAAATGAAACTTTTGAAGCCTAAATACAGTCGGCAGGCTATATACAACATCACAACATCAGATTTAAACATCGCGCGAGGTCATTAAGCTTCTGACAACTCTTTCTGTCTTTATTAAAAAAATAAAAAAATAATAATAAAAAAACATTTTCCCTGAAATTTTGAGTTAGAATAGTTTGCAAGATCATGATAAACACAATAAAGGCTATAAAAACAGATGAGTTTACCTATTTGATGTGAAGATGTTTAATGTCACTGACAAGATCTGTAGTCCCATTTAGCTACTTGTTCGCAGCCACCTTTTTCAAAACAAGTGAAAGCTTATAACAAGGGGGTATTACTGATGTATTTTGTGCCATAGAATAAAACGAGTTAGTGGTAACCACAGACCTTATTTCTTGCATTTAACACACACGCACACGCAAACCCATTGACTTCAGCACAAGTGCTAAAATGTGATCTCGTTTCCAGCCTACAAAAAAATGTCATCCCTGCAGCAGTCTGTCATTCTCACAGTAGCTCTGGTAACATTATCACACTAGCTTTCTCTGGTTCTAAACTCAGCAACTAGGCAGCAAACCTATGCTTTGTTCAGAATGCGTGTAATGCACATGTAAACAAACGTGAATCGGATTGCATAGTTTAGGGTTAATGTAAATAGAATTTTCAGAATCTGAAATCAGATTGGATTTATTCAGATTAATGAAAATGAGTGTATGCAAACATAACTGTAGAGACTTGGAGGTTGGCTCTGTTGACATGGGCCAATGCGAAAGCACCTAGCAACTACCCAGAACACCCTAGAGTACTACCCTGAAGACTATAGCAACCCATTAAAACCCACTCCAAATACATATAGCCACTACATAGTAATGCCCTGGCAATGACTCACAGCATCCCAGCAGCATATCAGAGAGGCACATTATATTTAGAACATGTTAAATTAATCAGTTGATTGATTAATTGATTGAAGTCAGTGGTGAAAGTATAAAGTGCCAAAATATAGTGTTTTTGAATGGGTTATATTTACTTTGACTTTTCAAAGCCACCCAAAGAGAAAATAAACTTAAGAGAAGAGATTGCAATCTTTCAATTAGAGATTTTGCTAAATTGCAGGATTCTGTGTCATGCACACACACACATACTTCGAGGTCAGTTTGGCGAGAGGTCACTTTCCGATTTTATAGCTTATGTCATGTATGTATGTAAGTTCATAGGGGAACGTTCTTGTGAGAGTCTGTTTGGATGGACGTCAACAGATTCATGGGTTTGTGAGTCATCCAGGTTTGTAAAGATTTTATGTGAGCTGCAGCCCCAGATCCTTGAGAGCCAATGTCTTGATACAAGAGCAATCTCATGTAAAGTAAGAGCCTCTCCCTGCAGCCAGGGGCCTGTGCAGGAAACCAGGACTGCACCTCGTCCTCCTTGTGCAAAGATGATTTAGGGACACTCACAGTGATAGTATATACCTGCAGAACAGGGTTCCATTTATGTTTTAACTCAAAATATCATATCTTCCCTTTAGTATCCCATGTTCATATATTTCAGTTTTGGAGAACTATTATTATATGACAAAAGACTGTAATAATTGTTTTGAAAAGCATTGTTTTACAATGGAACCTTAGGGGTATTATGTAAAACACTAAAATACTGTATCTGAAAGGTTTACACACTTAAACGATAATTGCATGACCCTCTGAAATACTTACTTCTGACTGGTCACTTTTGGGGCTCTGTGGCATATTTTTGTGCAATAATTACTAAAATGCACAATTATCTATAGTGCCATGAAACGTAGATTTATTTGGAAATTAGTCAGCTCATCTACAATATTTCTTAACTGACTACACTGAGTTAATTTTTTGTTTGTTTTAACCACTTGAATATGACCCACAAATAGCATTGCGCTGCAAAAGAATGATTTTCTTACTTAGTATTTTTGTCCTGTTTTCCATAACAGATATGTAAACATTCTCAAATCAAGATACATTTACTTCAGAAGCAAAATGACTTACAATATTAGGTTTTGTTTTCTGAAGAAAATATTTACATTTTGTCAGTTTTTGCTTAAAACAAGAAAACGTTATCTGCCAATGGGGTAAGAAAAATAATCGTTTTCCCTTTGAATTAAGATACTTTTCTTACCCCACTGGCAGATTTTTTTTTTCTTGTTTTAAGTATAAACGAACAAAATTGTGATACATTTTTCAGAAAACAAGACTTAATATCTTAAGTCATTTTGCTTCTCAAGTAATTTTATCTTGATTCAAGAACAGATATTTGTACTAGAAAACAAGTCAAAAATACTAAGTAAGAAAATCATTCTTTGCAGTGTGCATTTTCATATTTTCCAATAGCATGTTCTGTATGAATGCAGGGACACTGAAGACACAACACACAGAGTTTTATATTTAACAATATATATTTTCCAATTTCAATGTACATTCCGTTTTGACATAAGCTTTTATTCACAAACAAAAGTAGGCATCTAAATAAATACTATATAAAATAGAACTTCAAAATAAATATATCTATAAAGGGACATTTTCATATGTGTGAGAGATTTTTTTTTCTTTTTGCTTTTTTAAACAAAACAAAAGCACATTGCTCTTTTCTTTAATCCTCAACATGAACAATGAAGCCAAAGAAACGCAGAGAGTACAAGCCCAGTTTGGAAGGCAGCTTAAAGGGGGTTAAAAAAGAATGGGTTTCTAGTGGCCAAGAAACTGTACCACGAATAGATTTAGTCACAGCGTCCTGATGAAAACATCTCAGCAACGGGTCGACAGAAGGAAGTGCGTTCGATTCCATCGTGCAGGCCAGGTTATTAGGCGAACAACCGTAAAGTTTGCATTTTACAGCTGTATCGTTCTCCGTCATTGAGAGAATTGTGAAATACGAAAAATAAAGGCGAGAAGGTGGGGCGAAAAAGCAACTCCGAATAGGATGGAATGGAATGTTACTGGAGAGGGATCCCCGTTCCTCCCAGACAAGTTCACACACAGCAGCTGTATATGTCAATCAAGCACTGAAGATAAAGGTAACTGCTTCTTTAGGAGTGAAGGAGGAAAACAAAATGCTTTACACATTGGGGTGAAAATGGAGCGCGACGAAACGCCGTTCTCTCTGTGAATTCACTAAATCTACAGTTTCAGGGGCACCGAGGAATCGAATTAGTCATGCTCTTCATGCTAATGAGGCATGGCTAGCATTAACAGAGGTATTTTTATTGCCTGGCACACTTTTCTAAATCAAGTGCTTGTAATTGAAATACCTTCTATCCCACAGCCACATAATCTTTACCCCCACCCACCCCCAGCCCTCCCAAAAATATAATAATTCATTTATATACTTTTGTACTGAATTGTAATTAAATTGTACCATGCAATTTCTCAGGACATTTGAAACATATAGCTAGTTTTTCTTAAAACTATTTACAAGAACGTGTAACCTGCATAGGTCGAAATCTAAGATCTCTATGGTACATTTGCAACTCTTCCCTATGCAGCTATGCAAGCTTCTCCATTCAGAACTACTCTGGCACCTATCCACGGGTTAGATTGCAAAAAAGACTTAAACCCTAGCCTTATACATTCAAGACTAAGAACAGTAGTGTATTTCTGCTTTTCGGATTTGTGCAACAAGTACAAATGTTGGAGCATGTGGGACTAAACGAGCGAACCGTGGGTTTGTGTTGAGCAGGCCGACAATATTCCCTCGTGCTCCCAGACTCTAGGAATCCTGGGAAGCAGAGCACCGTACCTTTAAGAGCTTACTTTCGCACTAATTGGCTAGAGTACAACAATGCATGCCCACTTGGAAAGAAACGGTTATAAAAATGGTCAACGAAAACTCCATGGTGCACTCCTTTGGCAAGATCTCTATTACTATACATATAACAAAATATATATGTGGAGAAAGCAGTTCGATACTAGGGCACGTCCATAGAGCGTTATGTTTGGTGCGTAGTAAACTAGAGAATTTTTTTTTTTTCCAACTACAGTGAAACACTTTGTACATGCTACTGTACATAATACTGTGCTTTTGCCTCATTATAAGGGTGATACAACTGGCATGTTTTGTTTAGAAGCGGCAGAGTAGTATACGCTAACTTTATAGCTTCTCCTTTTCCTGTAACTACTGGCCCGATTCTCCTCGTAGCTTATGAATGCTTGGTGTCTGAATTGCTGTGTTTTGACCACTGCCCGTTCCCTTAACTCGAGTCACCCAACTAGTTCCAAGCTGAATTCACATGCTGCACGTAATTCAGATGAACTGATGATCCCTGAGGTCATTGTCTACGACAAACTGAACCGCTAGCATTTGGAAGAATCATTATGGAAGTTCACGTATGCTATGGCATGTTGTCAAAGGGAATTATGAAAGCTATTTTACCTATTTGCCATCAAAAACAAACAAAAAAACAATCTGTCCCCACAGGAGATAGAAAACATCCTGTCACGTGGTTACGGGCGGTCACCAATGTCTTTCGCAACGGCCAAGGGAACTTAGAATCCTTCAATGAAACAAAATCACCTCCCGTGTTTGCATTTCAAATGACAGAAGAAATAAAGCTCTAGAACAAGCTTGTAAATGCACTGTGCACAGAGATGAAGTCTGGTTATTTTGATTGTGACATGTGTTATCAGCTTGGAATTCGCTGCAACCTCTCCGCAGTGCCAGATCCGGAGAGGGATTGCCAAAGTATAGAGTGTTCTTGAATGGGTGATATTTACTTTGACTTTTCAAAGCCACCCAAAGAGAAAATAAACATCAGAGAAGAGATTGGAATCTTTCAAACAGACATTTTGCTCAAATGCAGCATTCTGTGTCAGCAAGTTGTTTTACTAGGGGGTGAAATGGCAAAGACTTTGATCCCACGGCCATCACGAGAAACCCAGGAGAAGAAAACGCAGGCCTCTCCTCTCCGTTGTAGTACTTTACGAACGAGTAAAATAATGGTTTGTGCCCATCGGTCAGTCAAACGTTGCTACTGCAGGATGCCTTGAGCGCGAGGATCATGTGTGAACCTTAAGTACCGTGATTTTGGGAAGTACGCCACTATCGGAGAGGGTCCTGCGAACTTTGCTCGCGAGTCACTCTGTACTCTCCGTTTCTGGCACGCCATCATGAGGCCTGTTTTTCCAGCTGACAGGCCTTGACCTCTGCCACCTTGCAGGCCTGGGTGCTTTTGCAGCGGCAGCCCGGGCGGCTGATGCCGTCGTAGCACTTCTGCGAAAGCTTGGCGCAACCAGTGGCGGGCAAATAACACATCAGGCAGGGCAGCACCAACGAAACGGCCGCCATGAAGGACCAGCGCGCGCAACAGTTCGAGTGCGAGCAGGAGCATGGCTTGTCAGCGCAGGAGCCTTCCTCGTCCTCATCAGTGCAGTGGTAGAAGACGCCCTTGACTAGACACATGCAAGTGACAGAGTCCACTAGGTTCTGCGCTGAGCACAGGCACTCTTGGTTGCAAACCCAGCACGAGGGCAGGGCCCTGGGCAAAGTGCACTCTGTGCATCGGCATTTGCCGCACTTCTCGCACAACGGAGCGTGCTTCTTCACCACTGGCAAGGCCACCACCGCCTTCACATTCTGAGTCTTGGAGCTCAGCGCCTTGGGTTGCTCTGCCCCTAGGGTCCTGCCGTGGCCATTGCCAGTAGTGTACGGATCCACAACAGGGGTTGGGGCTGCATGGTCCAGCAGCCGTTGGTCGGAGGAGGTGCTGCTGCTGCTGCTGATGGAGCTGGGCCGACCACTGAAGGAAATCCAGGGATGTGTGGTGGCATCTGGGACCTCGCAGCGGGACAGATGAGGATGGTGCGGGGCTCCCAGCAGGACTTCCTGCCCCCTCGTGCTTGCCTTGTGGCTTGGTGGCTGTTGTGAGATCACAGCAGGGGTGTCGATGTAGTCATTCTCCAAATGCAAAGATTTCATTTGGTCAATGGGGTAAATAGTTAATGGGTGCTGGAGCCGTCCGTAGGGAACACGGCTGTCCAGCAAAGGCTGCACCATGATAGAGGAGGAGACTCCAGGAATGTGGTGAGGAACCCTTGACTCCATCTGTAGGTTGTGTTCCTCATATACCAGAGCTCAGGTCAGCATTTAGCACTCCTGCAAAGACAACAGCACAGCTTAGCACTGAAAACCACCCTCATGGAATTCTAATCAGATAACCTGACAATCGGTTTGTGTGAAAAAGACCACAAATACATCTAAAATGGGCCCTTTGCATAACCGAGAAATTTGCATGTGTAACATTATTAGGGATATATAATTATAGGAGGAATTAAAAAAAG
Source organism: Tor tambroides (assembly GCA_021397915.2). Taxonomy (NCBI): domain Eukaryota; kingdom Metazoa; phylum Chordata; class Actinopteri; order Cypriniformes; family Cyprinidae; genus Tor; species Tor tambroides. The sequence goes on along the minus strand of JAFVLL020032308.1, from coordinate 3,365 downwards.
GAACCTGTATGAACTTTCACTTCAACAATCAGATTCATTAGTATTAAGTACAAGCCTGCACTAGTGTTCTGATGGGAGGGGTTTATTCTGAATAAAACAAACATAAAGTAGATTAACCTAGAGTTAAGATTCACAACTTTTGTTAAACAATTAAGTCACAATTCACTACGTTGATGAAGTCAGATTACGAATATTGTAATTAAATAAACGCTATTAATCGAGTTTTATAGGAAAAATCCTCTCTTCAAGGCAGCTGCACGTTTAATCCAGTGAAATGTTTTCGTTGCACGGTCTCATAAAATGTTACACAGCCTATTTGTCTCAGAGAGCTGAAGTAAACTGTATATGATATGACAAATATCAACCTGTTGCTAGATTTTTTTTTTTTTTTTTTTTTTTTTTTTTGCGTGAGCTACGTAATATATTGAAGTGGCGTGGTTGCGAAGGGTTCTTCTCTTGTAAGCAAGCCTGCAGCCTCTAAAGCAGTGTTGTCTGAAACGACGATTAATATGTTGGCGTACGTGCCACAATTACAGCTTCATACAAAGCAGTCAAAATTCAAACGGCGTTTTTAACACGGACCATTACATATTTACCAGAACCTAAAAACACCTAGAACCTAAATACAGCAATGCCGCCTGTCTCTGACTAATCTCAATTTAGTGTTTTACTCGTTAAAACAGTTTTAATGCTCTAGCAAATTCGCGAGCTGCAGTAAAGCGTCACGCGATGGTACTAGACAGAACGCAAACAAACGCGTTCTGAACAAACGCGCAAATGGCACAGGATCATGATACGCAACACGAAATAGGCTACTGTCGTTTCCCAGATCGAATGAAACGACGCGTATACGGTTAACCTCGAATTCTCACCTGTTCTACACGTAGGCTACATTTCATTCTTAAATCGCCCATGATCCTGTCGTGGTTAGTTACCGTAGTTAAATATTTACACAAGGCACAAATACACCTACAATGCGCTGCTAAAGAACGGCTGTATCGGCGCTTTGTGATAAACCAGCAGCAGAATGGAAACGGCTCGATTTGAAACAAGAATATAAACTCCATGTTATAGCGTTGTCCTTGACACTTGGATTACATTTACTTGTATTACATTACAAAAAAAAAAAAAAAACACTTCTTAGATATAATTAGAATTAGAATATACAGATATATTTTTAAAATAAATGTAAAACTCACTTGCATTAGAAAACAGAACATTTCCTTCTCAGATGAACAGAGTGTTGGGATATATTCCAATACCAGACAGAGAAAGATAGATCCAAACGAAGCCACGAAGGGGGAAAAAAATCCGGACGACTATCCGTGCGATGTGCACTGCAGTAAGGACACAGTCTTCTCCATACGATGTTTCAACTACATGAGGGAAATGGCTTTTTATGAATGGGAGGGTAAGAAACGTACTGCGCAGATGCTTTGACAGTTTTTTTTTTTTTTTTGTGAATGGGAGGGCATTACGACTCGGGGGTTACACTTTTATGAATGGGAGAGCTCTGGATTTTACTGCGCTTGCGCCGTTTCAAGATTTCATGAATGGAAGAATGGGGGCTTTTCGTCACAAGGGCAATGTCAAAGCGGATTACATGAAGAAGGCGGCTACTACTGCTTTAATTCATGTTTTCTATACATTGCCTTATTCGTGCGTGACTTCTAAAGGTCCTGACCTTTTACGGTATGAAAGCATTCTTAATCCTCTTGAAAGGAAATTTAAGGCAATTGCATATATGCATACTGTTGTGGTCATGTGTTGTTGTTGTTGTTGTTTTTTTTAGATATGACGCAGCGGATATGTGAAATTGCATGATAAAGTTTTAGTCCAAAACACTTTTGAGTTTCATCACCACGGGTTAATTTGTAAGCCTCGAGTGGTGTGCACTTTATCCTCATTTTGGATAATCAGAAAACAGGTCAGAAACGATCGGTCTTGCTTAAAATGGATGGGGACGGGGGGGAGGGGGACGGGGGGAAGCTAGCTAGATAGAGAGAGTTTACATTTAAGCGGTCCCATTTTGATTTCCAATTTCCAGTCTGACTGCGCTCAGGCACTGGAGTAGCAAAAACACGTTTATGACGCAGCAGCACGAGGTCATGCAGGATCAACAAAAGAACAGGATGTTGTCGATTTGTAACGATCCCACAAGCAGGAAATGTGTGTGAATTTCCTTTTTAACATCCCTCTGTCTACCCTTCCCCCACGGATAATTCCCAGCTTGTGGTTTGACTAATGCTGTCAAATGGGCAGCCACTACATTAGCACACATTTCCATGACAACATCTGCTTTCATATTAAAAATGCAATCACGTTATTTGATGTGCTAAATTTAGGAGAGAAAGGATTTAATTATTATAGCTTAGTTGTAGGCAATATATACTGTGCTAAAATGTAGTGTATCTCTCTTCAAAAAAAAAAAAAAAAGCAGCAGCACTTTTAGTATTGATTTGATGAAAACCTGGGGGAAGGAGACAGAGCTAAATATAGTACATGCACTCTTTGAACACAGTGTTTTCCATTTGGTGCAGATGACCACAACCTGAGAACAGGGTTATCAAATGGGGCAATTTAACATCTCCAATACACAATGGGTTCCATACCAAGGAAATGGTTTGTGGCTAATGCCATATAAATCTAATGATGAACCACTGATGAATATGTTATTTACTTATGCTTTTCTGACTTCCCTAGTGGAAAATAAATATACTAAAACATATCTAAAATACATTTATTTCATGCTATGTATACTACAAATACATTTACATATTTATGTACCTGCAGTTGTACTTTTAGAGTACTAAACTGGTATACTTAAAGTTTGCTAAATTGGAACAACTGATTAATGCACTTTAAGGTAACACTTTATATTAGGTGGTCTTAACTATGTACTTACATCAGAAATAAGTACAATGTACTTATTGTGTTCATATTGTATTGCAGAACACTTTTGCTGCTATTGAGGTGGGATATGGGTAAGGTTAGGGACAGGTTTGGTGGTATGGGTAGGTTTAAGGGTGGGTTAAAGTGTAAGGGATGGGTCAACAGTGTAATTATAAATATAATTACAGAAATTACAGATGTAATTACTTTTAGGTATTTTTTTAAAAATATAAGTACAATGTAAAAACATGTACACAATAAGTGCATTGTACCAAATTATTAATTTAAATGTAGTACATAGTAATTAGGCCACCTAATATAAAGTAGGACCCACTTTAATTGTGCAAAAGTAGTGCTGAAGTCCAACTAAAGATATACTTGTCACGGTGCACACACGAGGGAGGACACAGGAACACGGAGATTACTCAAATCATAGTCTTTAATGACATCAGGGCAGGACAAGGCAAGGTTTA
>JAFVLL020032307.1:0-90883 GCA_021397915.2 Tor tambroides | reverse complement strand
ATATATGTATGTGTGTGTGTGTGTGTATATACATATATTTATTAATATATATATATATATATATATATATATACATACACACACACTTTTAATGATATATTATTTTAATTCAGAAATGCTAAACAGAAACATTACAATGGTCACAAACATCAAAATGGTTATAAAAAAACCCATATGAACTAAAGAATTTTTTTTTATAGAAAAACAGTGGTTCATTTGGCAACTGTAGGAAAGTCCAACTTTTTTAATTTAAAAGAGCTGAGTGATGCATTAGCTTTCAGTGTGATTTACGCTAACAAACTAATAATAAACAAATTTATTTTAGCATTTTGTAATTTAAAATACGTTTTCCATTGACATTTTTTGGTCTTGTCCCCCATTCCAATATGGCCGCCTGACTGACCTTCCTTGTATGTGCTTTAAAGTCGTGATGAAATATAGCAGTAGCAACTATCATATGTTTCTTCTCAACTGTTCAAGTCTTTTCAAGCAAGCTTAACAATCAAAGACAGGAGTTTACATACTGTAATGCCTCCAAGCTAACATATTAAACATGCGCTAACAGGTTTTCTCCCTCGTTCGTTCTCACTTTCCTGTTCAGAATAGCTACTTCGCAAGTGCTCAGATATCAGTCAGGTCCAATCCACTGAGGTGGACACAAATTTACACGCCACTTATAAGCCTTGGGGGGTTGTCTGATTGAATTCTCTTCACCCGCGTCCAACTGCGATTAACTTATCCCCTCCTCCTCCTCCGCTGGACGTCCTTCTACGCTGCCCTAGTGCATCTCTGTCAGCTAATCAATAAGCTATTATGGCTCCCAAACAGCAGGTGAAATTAAGTTATAAGAGTACCTGCAGACTCGGCAGTCTGGTAATCCTGTTGGAAAGGGTCTAATGAGGGAGAGCGGGCCACGGCAGAGGCGCGTTTCAATGACACGCACGCACACACCTGCAACAAAACCCGCAGCTGTGCTGGGAAAGCAAGGAGCGTCCTTGAGGACACCTGCACTGCGGCGCACAGTACTGCGGAGGAACTCCAAATATTATTACAGTTCCCACCGGTGTTTGCACATATTTCTGGCATTCAATTTGCATAAGTTCACTGCACTCGATGGCCCTGAAAACCACAGTTCGCCAGGCACTACACTTATTGTTTGTGCTTTAAAACTGTGGTAAGGTTGCCCATGTTAATTTATGATTTTACAGTGGTAACAATAACTTTAAATGGTATTCTAGCAGAAACTGTGGTTCCATGACATTTTTTAAAGACAAATAACTGTATATGCTCCAAAATGTGGTTGCAACTTTAAAAGACTGTGGAAATCACGAGGCTGGCTCTACCATTTGAGTCTTACCAACAAAGTGACATGGCATTTTATCATTTATACAATATATATATAAACACACACAGAGAGCTGGGTAAATAATCAGGTTCTTACTGATTCCAAATTACATGACAAAAATTGTAGTTAGAAACATAATTCATTACATTACACATTTTAGGTAATATAATCACAGTACTTTTTGATTACTTTTAACGTAACTTGTTTTTCAAATTGATTTAAATAGGATAATACTGTACCATGCTGATATTAAAATGCAAGGACAATATATTAAATTTGTTGTTATTAACAACATAAAGTGAATTAAGCACTACATTATGTCAAGGTTTCCCAAACTGCGGCTCGCGAAGGAACTGCAGGGGGGGAGGTTGCGAGTTTAATAACTTTAGTCAAAATAAATCACTTACTGAACAATGCAAAACAAAAAAATGTTTTACCTGCATGTAGGCATTTTAGTAAGAAAAATTTTAAAAATGAGAAAGAATTAAGGAGAATCAATAAACTATAAATAATTTATTGCTATTGTGTGAATATATGCAATCAAGTAATTAATAAAAAAGTAACTGTAGTCTGATTACGAGTATTTTAAAATGCAATTTAATCTAATTACAAGTACTTAATTTTTTGGAATCTGATTACATAATCCAGATTACATATAATTACTACCCAGCTCTGCATATCTCTGCAAATAAATAAATAAATAAATAAAATATATACATATATATATATATATATATATATATATTTTTTTTTTTTTTTTTTCCCCCCCTAAAATATGAAGTTTTTTTGTTTTTGTTTTTGGCATATGGACATGGCAGCCTTTTAAAGAGATGTTTATGTTTGTGTCAGGATCCAAAACCAAGCCCTTCTTAATTCGTGCACACTTCTCTGTCTCATAGCCTGACACACTGACCCTCAAATCACTCTCGTCACCTGATCCGCAGGCACTGTTCAAATTAAATCAGTCCAGTCACCCTAGGCAGATCCAGAGAAACCTTCCCCAAAAACCCTTTTCAAAGGTTCCTTTCAGACAGCTCTCTCGTCTTTATCCCCTTTGCATTCAATCATTTCATCCACGTTCTTTGTGTCTTTTCTTTATGGTCGCGTGGTGTGGGGTTACGCAGGAATGTTACAGTTTCACAGCCACACCCAACTCAGAGGGAACGGCGGCAGGCGGACAAAGGAGGCCGCTGTGAGTGTTTGAGACATTTTCAGACGGCTCGTCTAGCTGCTACAGCTGTTTTGACAGCGATTTGACAATTTCATCTCTTTCCTGCAACACTGCAATGAGAAACACGGCGATACAGAGTCGGGAAACATAAGAAGAACCTGAAATTCCACATTTCTGAGATGTATCAACCTATGCAAACACCATTAATCTATCAGTCAAACCGTAAGGGATGTGACTCGTGACCCTAGTTGAGCGACGTCTGCTATACAACATAGTGCTAATTAGGATTAGTTTTAGTTACTGACGCTCTGTTTCAAAGATTCATCAGCTAGTTCTGGAGTGATTCTGTTTTGATTTGATTTGTGACTCTGAAACTGTTCCAAGGTCAGAGTCACGCCATGTCGTAATGTCCTTTCCAGAAGGATTAGCGCCATAACTGAAGTGCTTCAAAGAGTGCAAAGCTAAGCCAAACGCACCTCTCCTCCGCCAGATCTCTATCTGGGGCAGGGGTTCAAGCTGACCTCGCCATTCAAACTATTACAGCTACGTGTGTGACAGGACAGGACTGTCCCTGTCCAATCATTTGTTTACTCTCTGTTTGTCTTTCACTCTTTTGTGGGGTCAAGAGCAGTAGGACTTATTGTGACGGCACTTCAAAAGATCTGATATACAATGTACAACAACAAATGTTCTGAATTTGTGAATTTTCTAAACAAAATGCAACTTCGAACTCATTTTCATCACATTTTTGCTGCTTGTACAATTCAATTAATTAAAAAAAGAAACTGAGAAATTGAAATTTAAATGTATTTCATTATTCATCACTCAATTCAGAAATCTTTTATCATCTATATACAATTATTTATACACATTGATTATTGTATTAGTAAACAAATAATGTATTGTAATGTATGTGTATAATAATAATCTTGTCCAATTCAATTAATTAAAATTAATGCAATAAATTAAAAAAATAAAATTAAACTAAATAAATAATGCGAGTTTCATTTATGCAATATTTCAAATACGTAAAATTTAAATTGGAACTTGCGTTAATTTATAGTTCAATTTTCATTTTACATTAATTATTTTTATTAATTAAAAATTAACTATAAATAAATACATTCAAAATCCAATTTCTATCATATATATTTCTAAAATTATAAATAAATAAATAAATAAATTTTATATATTTTAAATAAATGTAAACTTTATATAAACGTGTAAATAAAAGTATGATTTATTTAATTATGTTGTCAGATATCCATATAGTTTATTTAGTAATGTACAAATTTTAAAATATTGAATTTAAAATTATTTTTCATATATGCCAAAAAAAAAAAGATAAATAAATAAATAAAAAAGTGCCATAGCTAGTGGTAAGTGAACGTTTTGATTTATTTATTTACTTCCTAAACTATTCTAACCATCTAGACTAACAGGCAACCAAGAACCACAATCATAGAAATTTGCTGTACTACAGCAAATGAGGGCAGACGGGATGCATGAAATAGTATGTCCTCGGAAAAAATATCTTGTTACGCTTGAGTTGCATCACTTATTCCTGAACTTTCCAGCAGGAAGTAACGAGCAGTGGAGTTTCCGATAAAAAAACATGACACTTATAAGACGTGAGACCAGATTTTTAAAAAACGAAGAAATTGTTGCCTCAAAATCTCTGATATTTCTCATCTTCCGAAACTTGTTAATCCTTTCTGGACTCCACTAGTTGATTGAAAGGCTTCAAGCGACGGCTTAACCTTGCTTTAATAAACGCTTAAGTGTAGCGGAGCAGGACAGCATCATAAAGATGTTTCAAAAAATAAACATGGAAAAAAAAACACTTTCCTCTCAATCCCAAAGGCCACGGGAGACTCTCGAATCAGAAGTGGGGGATTAGAGACAGCAGTGGGACTAATACTTGGGCCCTCCGTTCGAGGGGGGGGGAGATTAGCCTCCGAGACACACTTCCTATCTGGGCCTCCGACCGAGAGGGACTGTACAATCAGCCGTGTTTATCGCAAATGGAGTTCAGCCAAGAGGAAATCACTCTGAATCACATGGGTCGTATCTACAGGCTCTTGCCACAGGAGGACCAAATAGTTTCGGCTACGCTGTGTTTATCAGGACGGGCGCACGGGGCCCAGGTGGGGCGGCACTCGCTGCGTCAGCACGATTCCCTTCAAGGCCGTACGAGATGTGTGAGAACAAACTGAACCGCTGAAGGACAGAACTCTAAATGAACCCCTATAAAGGTTTTTCAGGAATTAAATGCCAGATTTTAGCCATAACAATTTCATAAATTAAGGTTGCACGCTATAGGGAATGATTTGCGCTAAGCCAGCTGGTTCCAGAGGGATTTACCTCGTATTTGTGGACCGCCATCCATAAAATGACCTCAAGAGAAGTTATCTCCACCTGTCTGAGGATGCGGCGCATTTCCTGGGATCAAAGCGAGTCTGAAATGCTTGGTCATGGCGAGGGCCTCTAATTACCACCGATGAGCACATCTACCTACCTAGCCTCCATTTCTAGCAAAGCCCAGATGCCCAGAGAAGATCAACATCCACCATCTGTTCAAACTATGTGTTTTTTTCCCCCTTACACAGCTCTTTTTTAGCTCTAACTTCTTCTGTTGCTTTGCTGGCTGGGGATTTTTATTGTTGCTCTAGTCGTATCTATGCAAATGTGACACGATTCACAATATCTTTAGGCAACCTGAGTGTTTTAACGCCAGTATGCAAAGCATAAGTACATAATTTCCAGTGTAGACAAAGGTTGTGTAACTCCCAACTGAGGGTAAAAGGCACATCATTATCAGAACGAGTCAGTAAAGTTTGATGCTCTGGGACAGATACAGAAAGATGGACAGGTCACACTCAACTAGTGTCTCACCCCGACTGTCCAGACCTGTTACCCTCACGTGGCAATCCATCGTGAAGCTGTCATCCATCCATCCAGCTCTCGCCACCGCTCATTACTGCGGTGAACTTTCCGACCCTCCCTCCATTCGTCCATCTCCCTTCGTCCATGAGGTCAGCAGTGGGAGGTCTTTGTCTTCCACAAAAGCAGAACAAAGCCCTTAAACTCCTTCTCGCCATTAGTTTATCTTCTCAAGCCACAGTTCGCTGGTTTTCTGTACAATTCTCCAGCCCACTTGAGTGAGGATTTTCTAAACCCACTGAGCACTGATCTTCTGTCCCAAACAGGGATTCAACTTTTTTTATAGAGCACAACTGCTGCAATCAGGGATGCATAATATTAAAATTCCGTCAATGGCGATAAACAGATACTTATTTCCTTGTTATGGTGAATAACCAATAAATGGTGACTTTTAAAATGATAAAATATTAAAATATTTTTATTGTTATTTTGTTTGATTTAAACCAAATGTATGCAAATTAATGTACTTTTTTAAAATATAAAAAATAACAAAAACTAAAATAAACATTAAGTTATGGGCAATAATCTGTAATTAATAACAAAATTCTCTCTCTCTCTTTCTCTCTCTCTCTCTCTCTATATATATATATATGATATGATTTAATTAACTATTTTGTCTGAATAAAAAAAATCATGTTATGTCCAATAACAACTAAAATATTTAAATATTAATAATAATAATAATAATTATTATTATTATTATTATACATGAAAAATGATACACTGACAATTAAAATCAGCTATTTTAAAAATGAATTTAGGCATCACAATATTGTAGTACTAATATTGTCATAAGTATGACAATTTGCTAATGGATTATTTTGATATTTTAAAGATTACACTTAACAGAAATGAAAGGGGAAAGGGAAAGGAAAGGGAAGTGGTGTGTGGCCAAGTATGGTGACCCATACTTGGAATTTGTCCTCTGCATTTAACCCATCTAAGTGCATGCACACAGTAGTGAACATACACCCAGAGCAGTGGGCAGCCAATGCTGCGGCGCCTGGGGAGCAGTTGGGGGGGTCGGTGCCTTGCTCAAGGGTCTCACCTCAGTCGTGGTATTGAGGGTGGAGAGAGTGCTGGTTATTCACTCCCCCCACCTACAATCCCTGCCGGACCTGAGACTCTAACCCACGACCTTCGGGTTACAAGTCCGACTCTCTATCCATTAGGCCACGGCTGCCCCCGTGAGCATACATAACTAAATATGAGCATGCATAACTAAATATATTGACCGATACCAGTAAATATTAATGAAAAAATATCCATATTTGGCCGATAACATATATAATAACAATATACACTGTGCATTCCTAGCCACAAACCCAACCACACCTCCAACTTTGTATGCCACTAGAAATAAGATGTTGGAATCACATGACTGAATATGCATGGCAGATGTTGCATGGTTCGGGGGCCTGAAGTTGAAGCAATTAACCATATTAATGCTAATCAGGTCGAGTACAAAACAAGAGCTAGTGTGGATCTCCGGAGAGATGAGAGCATGATAACATGGGAAAAACCAAGAAGAACCTGCACTTATCTTCTCTGGTCTCTTTTTTATTTCTGTCCATCCCCCAAGGGCTGTCAGTAACTCCCCTCAGCGCTGTAATTAAACATTGCAGATTAGTTTTCCTTGTAATTTCTGGGCATCTGCAAATAGTCCCCATGACGCTAAAGGAGAAACACACCCACCAGCCAATTAAAGAGAGCCGGTTTGCGACGATTACCCTTACTGACATCTCAAAAGCAGATGTGAGAAACACTGTCTTCCTGCTCTTCTTGGGTTGGGAATACACCTCAAATACAGTTGATTTTCTGCAGGAAACACTGTGCTGTTTAACTATTTTCAGGGAAAAGGCCACTACTTAGCTTACCGCCGAGTCTGAGAGCCAAAATCTGCCGCCTACGTGTCTCCTCCGAAAAAAAAACACACAACTGAATTAATTTCTGAAATGTCAGCAGAGGTATGAAGAGGTTTGAAAGGATCATGGGACATAATTGCACTAAAGAATCAAGAAGATGGATTCTCAAGGGATCCAAACCCTTGTCCTCTTCAGCTACAATGTGGCTCCCTCTTATAATAACTTAATGAAACACAAATATTCTCAGAGCAAACAGTGGAAAGCACGTTGGCGCTTGAGAGGGGGAAAAGGACAAGGAAGTGAATTCTGCACAGCTATGATGAATCTCTAATGGAAGCGGGTTGGTTTGAATATCAAAGGCGGCGGGAGCACACAGATGTAGTGGAGGGAAACATCCTGCCAGGGAATAATGAGGGGTGTCACCCACCCTTCAGAGGGCGAACACCAACTGTCCCCCTCCGTTTCACAGATGAAACGTCAGCTTGATTTTGTGTCTGTCACAACAGCAGCTCCTCCTTCGTGCCAGCCAAAACTTTTTTGGACTTTTTGCCACTTTTACCGTTAAGACTAATACAGAACGTATGATGGGACTTGAATGGGACTTGGAAACAGCACAAGCTAGATTTGAATTCGCAATGCTCACATGACCGCCACAACATATGAATATGTGCTAAATGACAGGCCGCATAATTTTAAACATAGCATTGCAGAAAGTGATTTATTAACTTCAGCATCAGATTGGGAATGAAAAACTTTAAACTGTAATTAGATGATTTAACGATTAATGATTTCCCAGATTAATAAGTCTCTCTTAGTCCGAGACTAGAGAGCGCTAGCGCTCCACACGTCCTGACGGGGTTATCGGGGTCTGGCGTACTGATCCACATTCCCACCGCAGCCCAAGAACTGGAAGAGTACACTATAATTAGAGGCTTTCCACATGCTGCAGTTATTTAGCATGCTAATAAAGGACAAAGCTGACTTCTCAGAAGTATTACAGGTAAAAAAGTGAGAGTTTTGGGAAAAAGTTTAGCTTTTAAGACTCTCACACTGCAATAAAGTGACTTCTTAATAGTAGAACTAGTCTTTTTGCCTTATTTTCCAGTCAAAATATCTAAAAACAGAGAGAAATTCCTACAAGATAAACTGATGTTCAAAAGTTTGGAATGGTAAGATTCTCTTATGCTCACCAAGGCTGCATTTATTTGATCAAAAATACAGATAAAAAACAGGGAACATTTGGAAATATTTTTACAATTTAAAATAACTGTTTTCTTTTTGAATATATTTAAAAAATGTAATTTATTCATGTGATGCAAAGCTGAATTTTCAGCATCATTACTCTAGTCTTCAATGTCGCATGATCCTTCAGAAATCATTCTAATATGCTGATTTGCTCAAGAAACAATTCTGATTATTATCAATGTTTAAGACAGTTGTTCTACTCAATATTTTTGTATAAACAATATGTTATTAGGATTCCTTAATGAACAGAAATTTCACAAGACAATTTTTCATCTGCATTATAAATGTCTTCACTGTCACTTTTGATCAATTTTAAGCATTTTTAAACTGGAAAACCAGTAAAAATACTTATTAAGTAAAGTTACAACCCCAACTAATCGAACCTGCTTCACACTATAAGTAGTCATAACAATAAAATGACATTACCGCCCATCAATCTTTTAACAATCTCACATTGTCATTTATGCGGGTCCTAAAACTCCCTTTTCTTTGATCGCCATTTTACAGCTGTTTTTAGAGTGCGAGAAAACCTGCAACAGACACGTCTGTCATCCTTAAAGACGCAGCCTGATACTACGCATTACGCAACGCGTGGCCCGGAGCCATCGGGGTGAACAGTGAGCTCTTACGGATAAAGCCAGTCCCATCTTTTCTTACATTCCTCTCTCTCAGTCTTTGTTCCTCTGCGAGTCATTATATTCTAACAAAGCGTGACACATGAAGCATTATAAGCCTCCGAGTTTCATATTGAAAGGAAAACATGGAAACAAAAGGGGCAAAATCCAACTTCAGGGACGTACACAGGACATACAGAGCAGAACGAATGCCCGGATTGACCCATTTTACCTCAGCGCGCCGCACAGAGCCTCTACTGTACATGAAGTTAATAATAAACCCTCAACAGATCTGCGCTAAGCGTCGTTGCCTGGCCAAACACGGCTTGTTGAAAGTTGGATTAGATTTACGGTCCGCCGGGTGTTGGGCGATCGTAAAAGCGGGATTATTAAAATAACTTCAGAAAAAGGAAAGATTGTGTACACAGTGTTCTTGTAAGAGCAGGCTAGGCAGAACAAACACATTTTGAGGTCTTAACTTCCTTTTCGGCGGTTTTCTTGGCAAACAGCAGGTCTGACATTCCTGGTGTCAGTCTGAATAAGTAGGTGAGTGTTGATATCTGAGAAGTGATAGATTTCTCTCTGCCTCCGACACTGACTGTCTAGTTTTGGATGGAAAAGGGGAGTTTAGGCAGGAATTCTACTACCTTCCTGTCGCAGGTTTCCATTATGGTTGCCTGAGCGGGGTAATTACATGCGTGGCGGCGGGGCAGGGGGGCGGAGGGAGCAGACAGGCAGTGAGGGTTTTGAGCTTTGCCACTGTGTCATTATGGTCCTGTTTGAACCTTATTCAGAATAAGCAGCCCGATGGCTGCGGCCAAACAGCCCGAGCTTTTCCTCATGTCGGGCCAAGTCGTCCGCCTGCCCGCCAAGCCTCTAGTTTTCGTTCTTGCAAAAAAAAAGAAAAAAAGAAGGCCTCCAGAACAAATAGCATACAGTATATCACCCACTGCTTGATATACCGCATGATATTTTCTCACTTTTTAGTCTCTGAGCTCACATCATTTTCCCACCAACTTCAACATATACAAATTTATGTTTCTGTTTGACCAGCACTGGCCCACAGAAGCTTACAAAAACACTAGCTTTGCAACTGGTACCCTCATGAAAATGTACAATGGTTTTACTACAGTAACACTAACTGTATTAGCGGTATTTTGGCTCAATAATTTAGATGGTCAAAGAATCAACTTTACTATCAATTTTATTACTTACTACTATGTAATATTAATAAATAATGAATAAAAAATCTTCCACAAAATAAGTATGAAAATATACTTACATTTACATATAGTCATTTAGCAGAGGCGATATAAATATATAATGAGATATAAAATAAGTAATAAAATTAAGTAAATTTATTTAATTATTTTATTTTATTTATTTTATTTATTTATTTTTGTAATTTTGGTTGGTGTTCACAGTTAAACAACAATTATTATATTTCAAATTACTAGATCTTTTCTTCTTAATGTTTTAAGGCTTTAGATATTTACTGGAAAAAATTTACTTCAGATGCAAACATTTGCAAGGTATCAAAACTTCTTTTCAGAGAACATAACTTGAATTCATGTTATTTCTCTAACTCTGTTGCCCAAATAGATTTTTAAGAATAACACCCAGCAAATTTAGTAGATAACTCTCAGTAACTTTTAGCTAATTTATTATTACTATTATACTACTATACTTATTCTACCATATATATTGTTTTTCTTTCCGTTTTTTTTTCTTCTTCTTTTTTACATTTTTTCATAATTTTGGTTGGTGTTTGCAGTTAAACAGCAATCACCAGATTTCAAAAATACTTTTTCTTAATCAGTGTTTTAAGGCTTTTATATAAGCTATTTACTGGAAAACAAGATACATTTACTTCAGATGGAAAATTTTGCAAGATTTTAAAATGCTTTTAAAACTCTCTATTAAAAATTGAATCCAGTTTATTTCTCTTACACCATTGCCCAGAAGAATAACTCTCAGTAATGTAACTTTATTTTTAAAACAATAAAAAACACAATTCAGAGAAAATAAAAATCCTCTGAAAAAAGTATTATCAAGATCACATATAATGATATATACTTGTATTTATTATATATAATGTAAAAAAAAAAGATATAAAAATACTTAATAATAATTTTTTTTTTTTTTAATGTAGGCAAGAACTACAGTACATTTCCATAAGGGTAAAGCCAGTTTTTAATAGCAGATCTTAAGAGTGAGTAAGACATGCCATTGGTACACACTACACGAGTGACTCGCCCCCCTCCGGGTCCAGCACTGACTCGATTAGATTACAACAAGAGGGTTGGTGACAGCTCCTAGGCATACTTGAAAAGCGGTTGATATCTGAGATCAGTCCTTTCAAGCTTAAAGAGAGATGGTATGTAATGCATATCACGTCCGAGGGCCAAGGAGAATCGCTGAAAACCGCAAGTTTTAAGTAATAAGTCCATTTAAAGTATCTGCTTTGAGCCTGTACACAAAAACAGTTTTGTGAATCCTTTTTAAAAAGAATAAAAATCGACCCCATTGATGCACAACTCCTCGAATCAAATGAAAAAAGAAAAAAAATTACAAATGCCAGTCGGACAAAGAGATACAGCATACATCAATAAAGGTAACCGCTATCTTGTAATCTCTACTGTAAATATCATAAACTGTTGAGTTCATTTATGGTTTTTATAGCTCACGACCACCTACTAAGACCTATTCTGTTCTCTTCAGGCCGCCTGGCCTGGCTCCTCCATCAGGATCACCATGCAGGTCCAGTGGCACAGTCACATCCTGCCCATCTCCAGCGAGATTATCCGACCCACTGAGTCCATTGAGACCCAGAGACCCAAGAGGAAACTGGAAACGCTTTCTATTCAGCTGAAGAGGCTACAGGCTCTCTTATATTCAGTTCCAGGCCAGGAAAGTCACAAACACAAAGCCAAATTAAGACTGGCCTGCTTTCAAACCGCTCCTGGAAGACGATACGAATCATTCGGAACTGAACCGCTAAGCCTACTTTATCCAAACACATCTGAAATCTTAATATCGCAGGCTATAAGTAGACACCAATAAACCGCAAAAACCCAGCCGAGCGATAAGAAACCAGCCGAGCACTTACTAGCTACTTCCAGTGAGGCGTTGTGGCTAACCGCTTCTCCCAGGTAGTTACGGGCCACGCAAACGTAGGAGCCTTCGTCGGGTTTGCTGCGACGGCCGTGTACGATACGCAGGAAGAAGAGCGAGCCACTGGGCAGGAGCATGCGGTGGGATCGAGGGTTGTCCCGGTCTGTTTCCACACGCTCTCCATCCTTGTACCACTCCACGGTAGGGGTGGGCCGCCCCTCCGCCTTGCAGTTTAGGGTGGCTGGCTCGCCCTTGGATACAATCAGATCAGAGGGGTGTTCCACAATGCGGGGTGCGTAGTCTTCCTGCCGCAGACGGGATCCTGGGGAAAAAAGAAATATATTTTATAAATAACTTTCAACAAGTTTTTCCTAACATCATTTTATTTAGAAAAAAAAAATTATATTAAGAAAATGGAAATTTACTTAATATAAAATCGTATAATCCAATACTAAACATATTATAATAAAATATCAATAATAATTATTATTATTTTTATTAAAATTGAAAAATGGCTTTTATTTATTATATATATTTCTGCATTTATATATATATATATATATATATATATATATAGCATACTTTTTATCTAAAAATATCGATTTCAATTTTTTTTTATTTAAATCCAATATTAAACATTAAACATGCAAACTTATTACAAAATTATTATAAAAATTATATATATAGTATATAAAAGATTAGATGATAGACAGACAGACAGACAGACAGACAGATAGATAGATAGATAGATAGATAGATAGATAGATAGATAGATAGATAGATAAGCCAATCACAATCAAGAATTCACACTGTGGTATAAATTTTAAAACACGATTCAGGAATTGAATGGATAGACAGCTTCCTCGAGTTTCCAACGCTCGCTCAATTATGCTGCTCTGATGTATGAGCACGATCAATATTCAAGCAATATTAATGACGATCAATTTTCCAATGAGCTTCAGGTCAGATGAGATTCTGTTTTGTCTCCTAATGCAAATTCAATACAAATAAAGCGCACCGCTGACTAGATCCAGATGGATGTATCCCGATATTTTCATGCCTGAACGTGATGACTTTGGTTACAGGAGACACCGGCTGAACTCAGTGCATGATGTCATGGGGATGCATTACAACGTACAGTCATTTAAAGGAATAGCTGACCCCAAAATTAATTTTCGGTCACCATATGCTCACCCTCACCTGTATGATTTTCTTTCTTCTGAGGAGAAAAATACAATTAAAGTGAATGGTGACCAGAGCTTGTTGAACTCCAAAAAGACAAAAAGTGGCACAAAATATGACTCTTTGGTAACTGTATTATAGCTTTGTATGTGATAATTCACCATGAAATTTACTAGCAATTTCTTAGCGAAAATGCTTTCTACAGCAAATTTTTCTCAGTGTATAGATTTTGATCTGCACATCTGTATGTGCAGATTTTCTTCATTTAAGCTTCTCTTAAATGTTGAAAGTTGGTCCCCATTGGCTTCCATTCGCTGTATGGAAAAGAGCATCACGAACATCTTTCAAAGAAGATACATATAGACAATGGTTTGGAATAAATAGAACATATGTTTGAATAAATGACTAAATGAACCATTCCTTGAAATGTCTTGTAACTCCTGAAGCAGGTGTTGGTAACTTCCTACAAACAGATTGGTGTGGTTTTGACTAACACAAAAGCTCTGGGAGGGAACCAAGCCCTTCATTACTGAAATCTCTCTGTTCTTTGGACTGCGGCAGACCTGTGCTTAAACCAAGCCACTGTCATTTCAGTGGTGCGCCACTTCCCTGATCAAAGACGTGAAATGAGAGGGCTATAAAGTTAGGGATGAGGGGGTGTTTGGAGGAAAAGGGAGATAAGAGGCATTACAGAGAGACACACATCAGACAGCTCTGTGGATGTCTGGGTGTGTGTGTGTATGTGTGTGTGTGTGTGTGTGTGTGTATGCATGTGTGTGTGTGTGTGTGTGTGTGTGTGTGTGTGTGCACTTGAAGGCTGGAAGTGTAAAGGAAGCACAGTCACTGCGTAGGGAAATACAAAAGTAGCTAAAATTGGAGACAGCCAATCTGCCTTTCTGGGCTTAAGTCGTTTGCTTGTGTTCAGAGACCAGTGAACTGCACCCGTAAGACCTGGTTTATATGCAAATGAGGCTTGCATCTTTAATGCCTAACGGCTACAATATAGTGTGTGTGCATCTCAACACTGCCCTTTGGAGTCCATTCAGCTCCAATTAAAAAGAGCTAGGATTAATTGGCAGTACAGGGTCAAAATTCATTCATCCAACCCCCAACCCACCGGCTTTTCACTCTCTTTTCATCCTATCCCCCGTTCCTTACATCCAACTATCCCTCCCTCCGGCCCTTCTGCGGAAGGAGAGCTCCATAAGACAGCGTCTATGAGCATTAAATCGTCCCAAACATCAGCGAGAGTTTGCGCGAGGTAATGCATTCATTGATTTGCATGTTGCGGAGAAGAGCGGTTGGCTCTCGTGTTTACAGTACGTGTAAATATGTAATGGGAAGATAATGAGCTGTGCTTTCTGACACATACGAACACACTGCAGGCCCGCAGGACGATACACTACTAGTACTTTTCTGCAAACAACACAGAGCAAATGCATAATGGCTACTGTCTGCTAACAGCCATGTGGAAGTATTGTTTATGGACAGAAATGACCTGATATTGTATAAACAAAAGTACTATTATTATCATTAGTCTAAATCCATAGAATTAATAAGATCAAATAGTATATATATATATATATATATAGACATAGACATTTCATAGTCTAAACATGACTGAAAAAATGTTCTTTTGCAAAACGCATGTTTTTTTTTAATGCACACAATATATAGTGTATAGCTTTAAAAAAAAAACTGTTAAAAAATAAAATAAAATAATGACCAAACAGAAAGTTACAAAAATAAAACAATTCAATATTTGTCACTTTGTATTATCAGCACTGACTGAAAAACACAGTACACAGTAGATTTGCTAATATTGATTTTATATACATTTTCACACTCAATCCAATTTTGATGTTTATCTGTGATGCAGAATGCACAAAGACATTTTCTATTATTTTAAAAAGCATTTTATGTTAATATTTGATTAAATGTTGCATCCAATAAGTGTTTTGTAGCAATCCAATAAGTGTTCAGTCCAATAAGTGTTCATTATATATATGGGCAGTACATCAGCCACCTTCCATTCTCTAGATATCAGCTTCAGTATTGGCTATTGAAAACCCCAATTTGTTTGCCTATAATAAAAAGGATGAATATTAAAGAATGGTGACAGAAGAGGAGATTTATAATAGTCAGAAAAAATAATGAGGAAGAAAATGGCTCAGGGTAATCTCTCAGATAAAGCGTCCGCATATTAAGTTAACCTGTTCAGGTTCGGCTCTTCCATCCTGTTAAAGCAGTCTGACTTCATCTATGCTGGCTGCATACGCTTAGAGAAGTATCCAGTTTGAGAGAAGGAAAAACTACCCTCCTCCTCCTCCTCCTGAGGTGCTCATGAGTCCACTCACAAAGTCAGAAGACCTCACTACATGCAATATTCCCACTGCACTTTGAAATGCAGAAGCCCTGCTCTCGCTCTCGGCAGACTTCTTTCTTTTATTTATTTTTTTATACGATGGAACGCTGCATATGCTCAATAATGAGAGGTACTGCTGAGGGCGGCGCCACGTTACACGGTGAAGTATATTTAAAATTTACATGCTGTGAACGAGACAAAAATGCAAAGAAAGAATGAAAAGAATGAAAAGAAAAAGAAAGAGCATCTACTGTATAACTCAGTCTCTCTTCATGGATAATAAATAAAAGCAGCTGTGTTTCTAGTATTTCTTTCTCAGCGCTCTGCTGACTCCTTTCATCTGTTTATTTCCACATCTGACTGTTTTCTTCCTTTTGCTTGTCCACTGCTTTTGGTCTCCTGTAGCCTCCCCCCTCCCTCTCTTTTTTTTTCTCCATGCTCTTTCCTCTTGTGCTCTTTCCTGTTCTCTGAGAATATGAGATGAGCTAATCAGCTCCATGGGCTCAGCACAGGGATGCTGGGATTTCTGCATCTAAGATCTGATCGATCGCTGCCTAGGGCAAGAATCATTTTCCTCCTCTCAGACTGACACACACACACACACACACACACACACACCATACTACATACATACACATGAAGTACACTCAATATGTGAGGCTGTATCAGTCTCGCTATCCTTCTATCACTCCACTTTTCCTCATTGGGTGGAGAGAAGCCACTGGAGGTTTGCATTGGAGGTAATTAAGGAGAGAGGAAACCTCGGACAGGGGATTCAACACAAGCCTGAAAATCCCTTACTCTGCTTGATTTGATTCAAAAATAAAAATGCTGTCAGGCAGTCCTACTGCAAAAAAAAAAAAAAAAAAAAAAAAAATTATATATATATATATTTCACAATAATAAATATATATTCACACAGAAACAGCCATTTTAAATAGTAATATTATTTTCCAATTTAATTTGATCGAATTTTAAAGTGCCCCTATTATGGGTTATAAAAGGTTCATATTTTGGTTTTGGGAGTCCCGAACAACAAGCTGACATGCATGCAAGGTCAAAAAACACTTTCAGTTTCTTATAATATCCATTTATTTTTACCTTATTTGCTCAATGACTCCCAAACGTCATTTTTCCAAACCCCTCCTTTGCGTGACCCTAATATGTGGTGATTGGTCGAATTCATTTAAAGCAGTGTTTGTGAGCTTTTAACGCTCCAAAAAACGGCACCTAGTGGCAAAGAATGAATTTGCATTTTCATTCAGACCAACGCGAAAATCAAGTTTACTTGGGTCTGCGCACGCAACAAGTGGGCGGGCAATATGCTAATGTTTCATGGTGACGTCAACATGAAACGGCTTGGGATTCGTTTTAAAAACGACTCGTTTCAATGATTCAGAGTCGACTCTTTTTTTTGAGAGACAAAAACTTTATACACGGTGCACGTTCAGATTTAAAACTTTGCAGGATGTTTTCATTCTCTTAGAGCTGTGTTACACACTGCATGAAAGGTCATTTTCAAAAATCCATAATAGGGGCACTTTAATTGTTTCAAACTTTTGGTGCCAGTGTATGTATGCACAATTATTTACGTGCATAAATAACGTCTTATATTGAAAAACGTACGAAATACATTGTTGGTGCGAAACGGTTTTACAAATGTTTCTTTTTACCAGTTTTTCTCTCACAATATTACTATATTTCTTCTTAAATATGACTTCATTCTGAAAATTATCACTACATTAATTTTTCATTTGGACTTTATTAAGATACTGCGATTTAAAAAAAAGAAAAAAAAAAGAAAAGCTTATCGTCTTCAGTAACTCGCACTGCTGCCTGAAGGTGGGAAAAAATAATTTTGAGTTGATCTATAATGGTTATATCTGGGCTCTTCTTCAATAAGGTGTGTGAGAGTGTGTGTGTGTTTGTTAAGTTGCCTGGGAGGAACAGAGAGCGTATCAGCAGGGTGCTTTCACTCTAGTCTGCCTTTGCAATTAAAAACTCCACACACCTCTCAGCCATGTTAACCTACACAGCTCACAGCTATATTCATGCACAGTGCAATTACATTACAACCTACAGTGCAGTTCACTTCATTTATTTCCACACAGAGGGGAGGAGGGGAAGGGATAAGAGAGAGAGAGAGAGAGCGAGAGAGAGAGAGAGAGAGAGAGAGAGAGAGAGAGAAGTGTCACACAGCAGTTTTAATAAGTTCAGCTTCAGTGGCTGCATTAACTTCAGATGGAAATGAGCTGTTCTCAGTGAGTCCTCATCAATGAGGAGACGAGATCCTGGCACTGAGAGAGAGTTACGGCCAGACACTGATCGCCTGAGGACGCCAAGGTCATACAGTGCTAGTACAGTCTGTGAGAGACACTGGACACAGAGACAGAGATCAAACAAGAAAGAAACAGAAAGCAAAAGAGTTTGAATGACTTTGAAAAGAAAGAAAGAATGAAAGAAAGAAAGATTATATGGTGATTATAAGTTATATGGTGTTTATATATATCCTAGTATAATAAATGTATTTCGTCTTGTAAGATTTATCATTGCAAGTTATACCAAAAAAAAAACAATTTAAATATATGTATACTACAGGGTTATAATAGTTAACTAAAATGAAAACTAAAAAAAATTAAAATTAAAAAAACAACAAAATTACTAAAATTGAAATGAAAGTAGCAATAACAAAAAAACATTGATAGTGTCTCAGTCTTACTATACACTGCAAAAAATTGTTGTTTCAACTTAAAATAATTTGTTACAGTAAATTTTAAGGCAGCGGTTTTAAAAATTTTTGTATAGTCAACTACAATATTAATATTTCAGTTGTCACTTAGTACAACTTAACATTTTAAGTTGCCTAAAATTTTTGAGTTGAGTATACTTAAAATTTTAAGTCAGCGGGGTAACAAATTATTTTAAGTTGACTCAACAAATTCTTTTTTACAGTGTAATAACACCGATATATTAATATATGCATTTTCTTTTTTCGTATTCTGAAAACTTAATACAAAAAAATCCATTAAAAAAAAAAAAACCATAAAATATATATACCACTGTTTCAACAAAAATATCAAGCAGCACAGAAAATGTATTTTGAGCACCAAATCAGCATATTACAATGATTTCTGAAGGATCACGTGACACTGAAGACTAAAGTAATAGCTGAAATTTATGGAATAAATTGCATTCTAAAAATATTTTAAATATATTTAAAATATTACTGTATTTTTAATCAAGTTAATCTATCCTTGGTGAGCATAACACACTTCTCTATATATATGCACAAATGCAATCAAATCCTGATGGATAAGACCATCTTCCTGTTGATGTGTTAATGTGTTACGAACACAGATACTTTACTCTGTCTATTTGTGTGTGCTCTGCAGTAAAAATCTCTCTATCTTTCCTTATCATGACTGAGGAGATAAAGAAACAAGCCTCAAGTGTGTGCAGATATAGATGTGCAACTTCTCAAGGCCTTAATGAAGCTCAAAATTCCCCTTTCCTGCAAACATGCCCTATAGCACAGCGCTGAAACAAAGAAGAGCATGAGTCACCACACAGGACTGCTCTGCTGCTTCAGAACCGCTTTCAATCACCACTGGCCCAACTCTGATAGGAGTATTTGAGAATAGATAAGACACCCGCACCACGGAGGGCCACGGCCTATTTGTAACACCATTAATCGGTGATTAGCAGGTCATTTAGTGGGATTTATTGGGCAAGATAAGCACAGGGTGTGCATTCGGCCTTTTCACAGAGATAGCTAAGCAACACCTGTACTGGTCATAAAACTGAGTCAGAGTCGTAAAAACCAGAGGGTGGATCTGCTTGAGTGCTAGAGATCGGTGAACTCGACCAGCATTTCTTGTCTGTCGTATCCCAGCTAATTAAAGCCAAATGCACACTGTACGATTTAGACACAAATGGATAATTAATGGCTTTTGCAATGAATCTAAGCTCAATTCTGACAGAAAAAAAGTTTAGGTCACAGCCTTGTAGCAGAAGAGACCTTTAGATAAAAACATCAATACTGGCTAGGGCTGCATTTGGTGGGGGGCAGAAAGAATCTTAATTTTTCTGATAAAAATTGTGATTAAAAATGTGATTTAAAAAAAAAAAAGTTACAGATTTACTGTGGGATGCACAGTTTG
This sequence comes from Tor tambroides, assembly GCA_021397915.2. Taxonomy (NCBI): domain Eukaryota; kingdom Metazoa; phylum Chordata; class Actinopteri; order Cypriniformes; family Cyprinidae; genus Tor; species Tor tambroides. Next base: position 70,879 of record JAFVLL020032307.1, on the reverse strand, counting down.
GCCCAAAATTGTGTAATTATATATATATCAATATTTTTATATATTATTAAAATAATTTAATAACATTTTTATAAATATTTTTACTATACTTTTTTAGACGGATTAACTTTTTTACATTATTATTATTATTATTATTATTACTAAATAAAAATATTCAACAAAATAAGAAATTGCAAAATAAAAAATCCTAAGTGTTAATTGCAAAAAAAAAATAAATAAATAAATAAAAAAAATAAATAATAATAATAATAAATTTACAGCACAAGTGTGAAATTGCAATACTAAAATAACAAATGAGTTTGTTTGGTGCATCATTTACTGCAAACCGAGTTGCTCTGAGATACTGAAAACACCAAGACATGAGATGCTCATGTGTAAAAAAAACCCACAGTGCTGCACTTCACTCTGAAACATTCAATGTATATATTTAATTAATTTCGCCTTAACATTGACTTTTCTACTCAATTTATAACATAAATATCTTATTAATTAGCGTTAGCCTTGACAAACTCCAGACATTCATATTATTTATTTTTCTACTGCATTTGAAACATTGCCAGCATTAACGCGTGGGCTTTCTAGGGTTGAGGTGACATGGCATTCGCTGTATCAATGAGCTCAGAAAGTGACAAAACCAGTTAAATGCTTAGTCAAAGTCCTAAACTTCTTTCGTACAGTCTGACAGCTTCATAAAGTACAATCTGACAGTTTACGATCAGAAAAGACAGAAAAAACTACACTGTATATACCAGACTTAAGATCAGAGGGCTCAGAAAAGTAAACTGCCACTCTGTCATTTGACGTTACTCAAGTCGAGAAAGCGCTGTTGAAGCTCTTCAGAACGGAGACGCCAAGCCTCATATTTCAAACTCAGAATTTGCATCACGGCCTTAGCCGAAACATCCATCCTCGCGAGTCCCATCTGGGGCTGGCGGAGGATTTCAGAAACAAAGGCGAGCCCGGAGAGGAAGGCCTCTGTCAGCTGTGAAACAGATCCGTGGGGTCTCCTCTGGCTGTGGGGGTCAGGGGCAGCCCGGAGAGAGAAGCAGGGCTCCTCTGGGAGACTGCGGCCCATCCTGCCCAGGGGCCCCCCAGTCTGGAGGGCTGAAACAATAAGAGCAGTCTCTCTGCCTCTGGCTCCAGTCAATCTCAACAGACACCCCGAAACAGATGGAGAACGGCTGTGGCTTTCCTGAGAGAAGACGGAGCTGGATGTGTACAGTGACAGTGTGCTAGTGATGTGTGACACTCATAAGTCATTCTGAATATCACTGCTGCTGATTGAGACCTGAGGATCACAGCTCTGTACTGCACACTAAAAACTCCCTAGTTTTTTTTTTCTTTTCAAACTGATTTTTCAGATAAAAAAGACAATTTGGCCCAAAATTTTGTGATAATACATTAATATTACTATGGAATTAAATAATTGTAAAAAATTTTAAATATTTTTAATATTACTAAAATATTTAACAAAATAAGAAATTACTATCGTAAGTGTAAATTGTAAAAAAAAATATATATATAAAAAAATAGAGCATTTAAGAAAAATCTGAGATACTGAAAACATCAATCATGCGCTGCTCATGTTTAAAAGAACACAGTGACATGCTTTACTCTGAAACACGCAACACATATTTATATAAAACAAATAGCATTGAAACAGCACATATTATGCAACAAATAGTAAGTTTAAAATGTTTTCGTAATAAAAAAACAACGACTTTTTCGACCATTATTTATAATATTAACCATATATTATCTAGATTTTTTTTCAGTTTTTTTAAGAAAATGTGAATGTTTTACCCATGAAAGTAACAAAACATTTCAAACGCCTACCTCTTTGTCACTTTGACCTCTTAGTGTGCATGGTGACATCCAGTTATCATATCTACAATAAAATAGATTATTTTCCAAATTTCACTCCAAGCTTATGTAAAAACAACTTGCATTCTGATCAAATCACAACTTACATTAAAGTTAAAATTATAGATCATCCATAAAATTACCTATATGTATGGTTTATGCGTTAAAAATGTGCATGCTATACACTTTATACATACGATATACTGCACAAATAGAATTAAATCAAACATCCGGATATTGATGGGAGATATTTTTGTCAAATTAGTTTTATTTGTGGCTAAAAAAAAATGTGTAAAAAATATGTGGGATTATGGCACTGTCAGGCATATGACAAATCAGAAAAAGAGACGTATGACGGCATCATATTCCTCACATATAAATAATTCACCTGTCGTCCTCATGCCCTAACCTTCAGAAAATTCACAGCAGCAGGATTCAGCCGCTTGGTAGTGGATGAGAGCGACCACGTCTGTTTGGATACTGCAGTGGATGGAATATTCCGAGTTGCTCGTGTCACACAGAAACGCTGTCACTCTTCCTCACTGCCGCTGACAATTAAATCAGCCCCTCCTGTGTATATTTACGAGACCTCTCAGTGTGTGAAAACACTTTCATTCTCAGGGGATGGCTGTGATGCCTGTACTACAGTATCTCCACTAGGCGCATGCAAAACAACGGTATCTGCAATTAAACTCGAGACAGCACGCGGGCTGAAGATCCAGTGTGTGTGTGTTTGTGTGTGTGTGTATGTGTGTGTGTGTAGTGAAGAGATTTAGAGTCACACTGGGAGATGTGTGAGTGAAGCGCTCTGCCAATTACATCTTGTTTTTGTTTTTCCCCATTGAGGCAAAGCCAAGTGACTTTGACCAATGTCTCCGCTGTATATCAGGACAACTCCCACTAGCAGGAGAACCACACACGAGAATAAATTAAAAACGTGAAACATTCATTTCCCAACAGAGGATGTTCTAGTCGTTTAAATAGACTTCACAAACCCATGCCAAAAAACACAGGCCAAATTCCCATCAACTCAGTGGGATGGAACAAGTGCATCTCACACTTTCACCTCCCAATCCAACTAACTTGAAGCTGGCAACTTTTCATTCTATTTCATTTTTAATATGGAAAAAAGAAGAACGTTCAGGACAAATATCTTCTAGCACTGATTTAAATATGAGTAGAAGAAATGGCTTTAAATTTGCTAAGCTAGATTCTTTTTTGTGAATCAGTTCGAACTGCCTGCATCAATGAATTGATTCCAAATTCAATTTGTTTGCTTCAATGATTCAATTTAGTTGAAATGGTTTTCTTCAATGAATAAATTGCAAACGACTCTTAACGACTCTGTAAATTGCAAATTAATCTTTTGCATCAATGATTTAAATTTGAATAGTTAATTTGAACATGTTCAAACTGTCAACTTCAAAGAATTTGATTCAAAACTATTTATTTGCTTCAATGATTCAAATCAGTTAAAACAGTTCAATGAATCTATTTAAAACTCAAATTCAATGATTCAAATCAGTTCAGACTGTTCGCTTCAATGAACTGACGTAAAACTCTGACTTGGTCACGTCAATGATTCAATTCAGACAGGTTAAAACGATCCACTTCTGTAAATCAATGCAATATTCAACTATTCTTTTGACACAGTGATCCAATTTAATGATTTAAATCAGTGCAAATTGTCCACTTCAATTAATTGCTTGAAAAGTTATAATGTTTCTGTCAATGATTCAAGCTAATCATTCAAATAAGTTTAAACGGTTTGCTTCAATAAACTGATATCTCAATGACAACACTGACTGAATTAAATTATTTGAATCAGATCAAACTGTCCACATCAATAAACTTCTTCAAAACTCATTCATTCATAAAATATTCTGGATGTACTTGGCAAAAATGCCTGTTTTGTTGAAATGGAAGGTCCTGATTGAAAAATCAATCAATCAATCAATCAATCACCATTTCAGATCAAATACATACCCAGTCCAGTCCTTCTCACAATATAAGTGTACCAACTCTTTATCCGGCCTAGAGCTCTTTCCATTTTTGTCTACTGTACTACACCATGTATTCAAGTACAATTAGAACACATTTAATTCAACAGCAGATCTGAGTCTTCCCAAGGTCAAGCTTCTTCTCTGTGTTTTTTCTGTTCTAGTCTCACCTCTCAGAGGGAAGACAACTTGACCCGAGCCCTCACTTGGCACCATCAACTCGTAGATGAATATGGCACTCAGGGCTCCAAGCCAAGACGGAAAAAACAACAACGTCTGTAAAGTTGCCAGAAACATAAGCATGGCAGGCAAAGAGGCTGGGGGGGAAAAAAGTTGAATGCCTTTTAAATATCATTGAGGAGATGGCAGATGAGATTGCAGTGTAATGGAAGTTGGGTAACATATCGCATTTATCTGATGGCTTACGGGCTATAACGGTTTTCGGGAGACTGTACATGACAAGGACATGGGATGCCGGTAGGAGCGCCTCAGGGTTCGCTACTGGGTCGCACAAGTGTGATTACAGGTTGGCGTGTGAATCACAGTTAATGTTTCAACCCCGTAAAGAAGACTTTGCTCGAATGATTGCTTAAACCTGATGTTTAACAGCTGATAGGACCGGGGAATTCCAGCTAATCTGATGAGCGCATCATTCTGTGGTTCACTGATATTGAATCACCAACTCTTCATGGCTTTATGACTGCATGTTGTGTGCTATAACTTTACGACCATAATTCTTTGTGGATTATTCAGAGAGTTAGAAACTGTGAGCGGCGGATTCCTTTTAAAGTCCAGACGTCCAGCGCTTTGAAGACTGACACTCTACCCCGGTAAGCATCAAAACCGGCCGGCCATGCCTGAGATGGCACGACACCATCTGTTCCCTCTCCAGTTGCTTGAGAACACATAAAAGAAGCAAGACTGCATTTACAACACGCAACTTCCTGTCTGCCCGTAATTACTCGGGAGCTCCCGTGAATGTCGTACGTCCCCTGAGGATGCCACTTCAACACGTCTGACATTTCTCCTCTCAATTAAAATCCCTCTTTTATGCCACATATAAAGATTCGTGTGCGTCAGACTAAACGCTGCCAATCATCGCTGAGAGCACGACGAGGTTTTCTATCCAGTATGCATTAAAACCTCACATTAGCATTAGTTTGTACCGTGCATGCCAAGCAAACATGTTTCACGTCAAGATCACTGGAACAAAACGCAGCTAAAACAGAGCTAAACGTGAGCCTAATGGCTGGTTTATTTTTATAAATAAATTGCAGGGTGCCACAAAGCTTAAAAAGTGTCTGTGTTGACTCATTTCTTGCGGTCGAGGAACATGGCAACCATGCAAAGTTAACATTCTGGTATTTCCAACCAAGGACGAGGAGCATGAGAAAGTGATTATTGAGACAATAATTATTATCATCGAGACTAAAAGTAGGGGAGGAAAACAAAAATCAAGTCTGAAAATTAGCTGTGATGCCGCAAGCTTTCAAAGTGATATACAGCCAGAGGAACGCAGGGCTGCAATAATCCTTAGCATAGCAGCAGAAGTGCCCACGCCAGGGACCTTCGCCAGACAGCTTGTCTTACATCAGCAAAGCACAGGCCAACCCGAAATCTGAGCGTGTGGAACGGTTTCTCTAGCGAGGGCTCTAATGCCAAGCCAAAATCCTTTGTTTCAGTTAGCGACAACAATAGGTGTAAGAGCAGTTCACAGATTATGACAGGATCTGTTTGGCTAGCAGCCAGACAGCGCTAGCATTATACGATTAGGGCTTTTATTGTTTCACAGACCTCAAATATCTGAGAACAGTGTGAACAAAGCCTCAGGAACATAGAATTTGTTCTGCTTGGTTTCTGATAACCGTGGAAATGCTGTAAGTGAGCCAAATTCAGATCCGGGGGGTGGGGGGGGGGGTTGGGTTTGTAAATTGGATTAATTATTTTAATCCAAATCTATACTCATGAACATACTTTTGACATCTTTGATACAATTCTTTTTATGAAAGCTTTTGTTTACAGAATTAGCTGCACATCTGCCATTATGTTTGTCACTTCATGCATATGAAAAATCTTTAAGCATATTAAATGCAAATTAGCATGTTAAGTTCACTACATGAATTTCACAGCAATCACATGCGATTTTTGAGTGGTTTTGGAAAATTTGACATGTAAACCCAACATTTCACATGTGTTGATATTGTTTTACATGCAAAGTTCAGACAATCTGATTAAATGTGACTGTGCGTGTTTAAGAACTTAAAAACCTATTAAATGCACGTTACGTTCAACACACAAAATTCACATTAATTTACACAAAATCACATGATTTTTGTGTGGTTTTAGAACATTTGCCATGTAAATCCAAAGTTTCACATGTGATGGCCTCAAATGATCTGAAAACAAATTTCAAGTGTCAACATGTGATTATGAATTTAATGTATTTTTCTTCTGTAACTTCTGTTAAGCACATTTTATGTCTTTACACTTTAAACATGTCTTAATGCATATGTAAAATCTTTAAACAGATTAAATGCATATTAAGTTCACCACCATTAAACTCACATTAAATTCACACGATTGTGCTCAAAATCACATTATTTCAGAATATTTGACATGCAAACTCAATGTATAACTTGTTAACATGGTTTTACACGTAAAGTTCAACCTTCAAATGAGCTTTTCTTTTTAAATAAAGGTCTATATTTGGTTGAAAATTTATATAGCTGATTTTATCTTAATGCGTACACAAAGTCTTTAAACATTTAAAATGTATATCAAGATCACCACACAAAATTCACAATCATTTACACAAAATTCCACATTTTTGTGTGGTTCTTGACTCTAAAAGCCAAATGTTTCACCTATGTTATGGTTTCACATGTCTCGACGACAAGTCTCAAATAATCTGAATCCAACTTTTGAGAGACCAGATTGATATATGATCACATGCAAGTACTGTTGCACACACTCTGTTGAGCAAACACATCAAATTCCTTCACTTCTTCTCCATGGTTATACTCTAGAGATGATAGCACATCATATAGCAGCTCCTTAGCTACAATTTCAAGGTCAAGCCTTGGATAATTACGCCTCTTGGAGGACTTGTCTGTCTGGGGAGCTCGCTATTCTGCTTTACACCCTGTCTGCTCTGGGATTAGCCCTGGGGCAAGGAACTCTTCAAGATGCTGATCAAGCCTCTCACACAAATTGGCCTGAAAGCTTCTTCATCAGCAGGTAAAGCATCCCAGCATGAGGTGGGAAATCAAAGAATACCAAGTTTACATAAAAGTCTGGACCTGGGACATTCTTTAAAATCATCTACATCATTTATACCAGCGCCTGCCAAACTGTATCAAACTGATCTGGTCCACTTGCAAATGAGCGAAATTTTGTATTCCGCAGACCTAGTTTCCTGTAGAAGCCCAATTAGACCGGGCAGAGTTACAAATAGGAGGGGGAGGACTGAAAAGACCCCGTAATTGAGGAAAATCGCTTACCCACAATGCAACAGGGCTGAGGGGGATCAAAGGTAGCCTGTGTATGTGTGAAGGTGAACAAACCGGGAGGGGGAGGAGGGTCCATGTTTTCAAATCTACTAATTAGCGGACCCTCTTTTTCCTTGCTAATTTAATTCCCTTCTCTTAAGTCTTTTGATTGTGCTCTCCCCACCAGACCGACGCCTCCAAAAGAGAGCGTTAGCATTTCAAAAGTGTATCCAGGCTTTCCCAAATAGAATGGTCACTAGGAAGCTGATCCTGTCAGGAAAGAGAATGAGGTGGAAAGGGAGGGGGATTCAGAGAAGGAATGGCCTTCAATGCCATCGTTCAGATTTCGAAGACATTAGGTTTTAGGTTGTAAAATGAGCCACAGAAAGCATACAGCTCATCCAACCCAATAAAGGCTGAGCTGGGATAACTTGAGCCCAAAGCAAGTACTGCTGAGCACTGCAAAACATGCCAAAATGCGGATGTGTCTCTTTGTACAAGACAAATCAATATATTACAATCTTTCCAAGTAAAGCATGTTAATGCATTTACTTTTCGGTTTTCACTGTGATGTCACACAAGAACCATTTTGGGTTCCCCAAAGAACCTTTCTCTTAAAAGAACCATTCTAGTGTAAAGAACAAAAATTTGAAGAACACTTTTCCAATATAGAAACTTTTGTGCAAATGAAAAGGTTTCCATGGATGTTAAAGTTTCTTCATGGAACCATCAATGCCAAAAAAGAACCTTAATTTTTAAGAATGTATAAATGCCTACAAGCCCATCCAACACAACAAAGGCTGAGTTGAGCCAAAGAGAGTAATGCTGATCACTGTATAACATGCTGAAATCCGGATGTCTTTTTGTACAAGATAAATCCATAAATCACAATCTTTCCAAGTAATGCATGCTCATGCATTTACTTTTCATCCAAAGAAACGTGTCTAAAATCTCTGCTTTTACGCTTTCACACTTTTTACGGTTGTTTCGGGTTCCCCAAATAACCTTCCATTGAATAGTTCTTAGAAGAAACATTCTTTTCCTTGTGCAAAAAAAACATTTTAATAATCTAAAGAACCTTTTGTCCAATTAAAAGGCTCCAAGGTTCTTCATGGAACCACAGATGCCAATAAAGAACCTTTATTTTCAAGAATGTAGATGAGATGTGAGATGTAACAGTGGCAGAAAAGCAGCTTTTTGCTGTTTATGTTTTTGGACAGAGCTCAGTCTGCTTTTTTACTCCCTGGGGAAGCTATTGTGGACCCCGAGTCCTTCATGGAAAGCCCCTCCCCTTCCTCTGGGCCTAACAATTACCCCGTTGAGACGACACAATGCATGACCCCCGTGTCAGCCCCCACTGGGCTTTTCTGCGTGTCGGCTTGCTTTATCTGTCAAAAGCAATGCACTGACCGGCAACAAAAAGGCAAGTCTTAAAAACAGTCAAAATAAAGGGGGGTGCATGAAGAACATTCAAAACAGTGACAGCACTGGGATAGTGTTAGAAAAGCTGAAAAAACTGTGCAGTGTTGTGCAATAGTGGTTTTGGAACATTTGGAATGTAAACCCAATGTTCACATGTGTTTGCATAGCTTTACATCCAAAGTTCAGATGATCTGAAAGCAAATTTTGAGGGATCAAATATGATTACCATGATGAATTTCACATTCACATGCGATTTGAAGCCTCAAATGATCTGAAATTTTTTAAGTGTCAAAATGTAAAATCTTTAAACATGGATATTAAGTTCACCACATGAAATCCACATTAATCTGCTCAAAATCACATTAGAAAAGCCTAAAAAATAGTGCAGTGTTGTGCAATATTGCTCCGTATTTCATTTGAACTACAGATAAACAAACGTTGAGTCAAGATGACACAGATTTTTCGGTCTAATCACAACCGTATGTTCCAGCTCCGCTCATTTTCATTTTGAATAGATAGCGATCTAAGCCAAGAGCCATCCTAAACACTTCTTTTCCCTATAATCTTGGTCTAAAAAGCCTCCCAGACCCATCGAGGCATCAAGAACGCCCCCTTTCCAACCTTTAAACGTCATTCCAGTGTCTCTGACAATCTCGCAGCTCATTCCCAGACAGTCCGACGCAGCGAGCACCGCATCGCTCTTTACCCCTCATCACCACGCTGGCCCTGTGACAGCCCGAGGGGTACGCTTGCATTCCTCAAGGGTTTAAAATACCACAAGAGTGCTGGGAGATATAAACAAGCGGACGCGGTCGCAGGAAAGGACGTCCCAAGGGCTTCGAATCAAGTCATCAAGTCCCTGTGAAGCGTTTATCATTGGGCACGCTGCTTCACTAAGTATCGATGTCGAATTCATCTCCTAATTAATCCAATTAAACAGCTCTCACATGCTCATTAAAGGTTAAGAATGAGAACCGGGTCGCTAAGTTTGGTTTTAAAAAGAACGCAATGGAGATAATACAAAATAAACACAAGGTATGGAACCCTATCTAGACATCCCGCCCAGCAAGAGTCTGTATAGATTTGTAAACCCACCATTCGGCCTCTAATCCGAAGCACCATGTCGTTTAATTCCGCCTAATTAGGCTTAGGCAGACGTTAATTGGGATTTAGGTGAACGCGGCGCACACAGCTCAGTGGGTGCTGTCATTTTTCACAGGTGTGTGAGGATCAGGGTTACTAATCCCTTGGCCTGTTCTCAAAGACTACTTCCTGGTGGGAAATCGCCACAACCGCTGGGGTTTTTTGTCGAAATTGGCTTTTTTCCCCCGATATCATTATTAGTATTGCTGTAGCTGCTGATGATATTCTTATTACTGTTATTATTGCAAGCGCGACCACGCACGGATTTCATCATCTTGACATCATTTCATTAGGCCACATGTGAGTCGTCAAGGCCAGCGTGCAGGTCCTGAGTGGAGAGAGAAGGAGCGCCGGAGACAGATACATCGCTCACCTGCGAGAACAGAGGCCATTAATTGGCCTCTGGTGCCTGCTGTGCCCCGTCAGACACTGACAATTTATTATCTGCACTTAGGAGACCATCCATTCCAACTTCCACCATGCCGCACCGCAGGGGTTAACGTGATGGATTGCATTCCCGAGACATTCCTTCGTGCTTTCTTTGTGTTTTCTTACTCTATTTCTCTCTCTATATATATATTTTGCTGCCTTACACGCATATGGACACACCCACTCTTAGGATCAGAGAACATGTGCGGCACTTTGTGAGGATGCAAATACTCTGTGCTTCCTTTGAGAGCCGTCCATTTAGCTTGTATCATGCAAACACGTACAGTTTATCTTGTTGAGTTTACAGTCTCTGCTACCTGGCTCAACCTGTTTGATTGACAATGAAGTGCAAGAGAAAAGATTATAAATGGTATGCCTCAACGATTTTACAAAAAAATGCCAGACATGCCTTTTAGAATGTTTCCATAACTGGCCATTGCCATATAACTGACTAATTATTTTGCAATTATTTTGCATGATGCTTTTTGATCATATAAACTGAAAGAATACATGGAATGTTTGGACGTATAATGTTTCTGTCACACCAAAGATCAAGGAAAAAAGCTCATTGAAAAATGTGTAGGCTAAAACTTACAAGGAGGAACTAAAAACATGCATTTTCTCTTATACATGACTATTTTATCAACACCAAGCTTGATATTGAAATATTCTGTGCAGTCACTGAAATAATATTATCAAAAAAGTTGCATGCATAAAATAATTAGTAAATTCTGATTAAAACAGCTTAAGATATTACCATAAAAAACAAAATTAACTGTTTTAAATGCTAATGAATTTAGGACTCTATTACTACAATTATTAAAAATTTTAAATTATAATAATAATAATAATAATAATAATTAAAAAATATACATAATATTTTTGCATTAATTATTTTTACTAAATTAATAATAATAATTGTTAAAAAATTAATATTTTGACATTTGCTAAAAAAATACATTCAACATTGCGAGCAAAAGTAAAGGGAAAGGAGCATGCATAATTTTTAAAATGCAAAATTATGTTTAATCGTTAAAAGAAAATAGCTTAAGATGTTACAATAAAAAAACAAAATCAACTGTTTTAAATGCTAGTGAATTTAGGACTCAAACTACCATAATTATAAAAATTGTTAAATTATAATAATTTTCAAAAAAAATTATTATAATATTTTTGCATTAATTATTATTACTAAATTATATATATATATATATATATATATATATATATATAAATTGTTGAAAATGATTATTTTTTGACATCTGGTAAAAAATTGCATTCAATAGTGTGAGCAAAGGTAATTTAAATGTAAAAACAGGAGAAAGGAGCATGCATAATTTTGAAAAAAATAATGCTTAATTGTTAAAAGTAATTATTTAGGCATTTTTGGATATTGTGCAAGTTTGTGCATGAAGTATGGGTAGTATGTTTTCAGCCACTTGAAATTTCTACAGTCTCTAATTTGTCCTCAACACAAGCCTCTATTCACGGCCTTAAAATCTGGATTTGCTGTTTTATCAATTACGGATTGCATCTTTGGGTTAAGCGCTGTCGATTTTCAGAGGTCATGGAAGAGCTGGTGAATTCTTGACAGATGACATTCGAGCCTCTAATAGGGACAGTTTGACGTACAGTAATAAAACGGGCTCCTGCGGTGAGACATGAATCAGGGCCACATGATGGATGTGCTCTGTCTTAACTATCATTTCCCAGCCTCACAACAGCCATGAGCTAATCAGCAAGTCCTCACAGGCCTCACTGTACAACAGACAAGGATTAGAACAACACCATCATTCATTGTCACAAGCAGAAAACACTGCTCAGTAGCCAGGAATCAACACCAACTCCTCATATGTCAACGCTCTTGGGCAAAAACATCCGGATCCTCGCTCAATCTACAGTTGGGACTGTCGCCATGTCCTTCAACGGCACTTGAAATCTTCCAGCTGACTGTAAAGCACGGTGGTTAAGACTCGAATCACGAACGCCGTTGCTGACTATGCCAAAACACAAGCTGTCCTTGACACGGTTGTCTTCAGATCTAATGATAGCACATACTTTTACAATGCCAAGCATAATTACAGAGCTCTGTACCTGAACGCAACCGGGAGGAGTTCGTGTTTCTCAACCTCTCAGAGAAGATGAGCCCTACCGTGAAGTTCGAACCACGACCCTTGACCTTTCTCCCTGCGGGTGCTTGTTAAAGCGCTACACTGTTTCCTCAATGCGCAGATGCCTCTCAGCAGTGGTGCGGCCCACAGCTAATTCTCAGAGCACCTCCATCGGAATTCAATACAAGCAAGGCACATGGGAAAGGGATCCATGCTTTTCCCCGAATGAATTTCCTTCATGAAATACGACTTCATCTTCCTCTCCGTTTCAGCTCGCTGATGGACATGATTTAAGCTGTTTATTTCTGATTACATTAATCAAGCAATCACTTCATCTGTAATCACGAGCAGATGTGAAAAGTCTGTAATTTGTAGCCTTATGTTTTATTAATACGGTTGCAGTTGTAAATCCATCTAGTTACTCCCATTCTCTCTCTCACTCTCTTTTCTATTTCTGTAGACAGAATTGCACAACATAATCGCAGAAAGTAAATCCAACAGCCATTTTTTAAGCTGAAGTGTGTCATTTATGTACCAAACACAAGATAATAAGTCTTCAAATAGGTTTTATCTGCCATTGCGCGGGCAAACAGATAGCCCCGCCCCAAACTCATGCTATTGGTTGTGCCAATGATAGATGGTCGGGATATCCAAGCAAACTGCAATTATTAATTAACTAATTTATTAAAGGGATAGTTCACCCAAAAATGAAAATTCTGTCAGCAGTTACTCACCCTCAAGGTTTTCTAAACCCGTATTTTTATGACCACAAAAGAAAATATTATGAAGAATGCAACCAAACAATTGCTGGTAGCCATTGACTTCCATAGTTTGGCGAATAAAATACTATGGAGGTCAATGGCTACCAGGAACTGTTTGGTTAACAACATTCTTCAAAATATCTTCTCGTGTTCAATGGAAGAAAGAAATTCAAACAGGTTCGGAACAACATGAGGGTAAGTAAACAATGATAAAATTTTCATTTTGGAGTAAACAATCTCTTTAACATTACTATTATGTTTACACTTTTTCAAGAAATCAACAAAGAAACGGCTCACTTAAACACTGAAAAAATTAGGTGTATAAACCATTTTCGCTCAGAAATTGCTAGTAAATTTCACAAATAATTACAAAGAATTGGCAAACATTGTACTATACATGAAATACTGAAGTGGAAAGACTGAAATTGTATTTCCCTGTAAAATGTACTCCAATAATCTGTTTATTTACAGCTTTGAAAAATCGTTTTTTGCAGTGTTGTTGTCTCTGCATAGAAGCTGAATGACGAGAAAGCATTTTCAAAGTACTTAAAAATGACACACTTGAGTTTAAAGCTATATGATATTCTTCCAGGTTTTAACTTGAACACAATTACTTCAGGCTCAATGATAATCACAAAGCAAACTGAGGCAATAAAAATAAAGCAATCAACGGTTTAAGTCATAACAGCCTCCTAAACCAGACTGTCTCTTTAAATTATGGTGTTAAAGCAGCATTGCAAACAGACCCATTCACAGTCAATGGGACCTGCCTGACAGGGAAGTTTCCTCAAAGTAGCAAGCGTGCAGTGAGCACCAGGTCTATGCTGACATGCCCGAAAACCCAAAGAGAAAGGAATCCAGTCAAATCTGTGACAGTGTTACCAGGTTTGCAGATAAAAAGGCCCAGAGTTTGTTTTAGAAGAGCTTTAGTCAGTTATTTGCGAAGAAAGAGGATCAGGGGCAACGTCAACCGGGATTATGCAGGTCTATTACATTCGGCTTAAGGTTTCTGTCAAAATCTCTGCTCAGTGCAGTTCCACCCGGGCCTGCCAGAGGCTGGAAACTGAAGGAGGGACAGTGATCTCAGAATGGGATGGTCTAGGAACGGCTATGGGATGGCTTAAACCAAGCTACCGGAAACAAACGTCAGTACATACAAATATAGAAAAATAATGACTTGAATGATTAATCATTAATGAGAGTCAAAGGGTGGCGATGAGAATGGTGCATGTAAAAATAATGATAAAGCAATGAAGGATGAATAATAAAATAATATAAACTTCAAGAGCCAAAGTGAACTTTGCCCAAATGCTTGGTTAAAGCAACAAATGATTTTCTCATTCACAAGAACAAGACAAACGGGTTTAGCATAACCACAAAACACATTAAGGAAGCAAGGCATCCACAATGTAGGCTACCTCGACAACGGTGGTTCTTCAAAATTTTTCTTAACACCTTAAAAACCACTGCTTGCAACGAGAAGACTTTAAAATACATTTCTACAGGGTTCCAACACTTCCAAACCAAAGATTTACATGACTTTTCCAGTCAAAACCAAGGGAGCGCTGTTTCTAACTAATGCTGACTGAAGTAAAAAATGACATTGGCTTTGATTTAGCATATAATCACTGGACCGACAAGATAGCATCATAAAGAAAGACAAAATGGTTCTCATTGTTCGCTTTTCCTGTACAAAAACTTTAAAAGGCAATGAGAATTGTCTAGCAGTTCCTCAATGACTGATTTTAAATGCCATGACAAATAAAAGTTACGCCTCAAGCACAGTTATAGGATACTTATACTAATGCTCTCATATGCTTTTCTAAAGTCTGTGGAAACATCGTGATCTTAAAGCAAAGTAAACGTTTTGATTCTTAAGCAAGCATGCCAAGATAATGCTTTTCAGTGAGTACCACTGTTACATTAGCAGAGCATGATAAATGGGGGATACAGTGTACAAAAATAACTTCGTGATCATTTCGCCAAGTAGGTAATGAGCATTTGAAAATGATACAATTAAGTCACATATAAAACAGAATCACATTAACTTGTACGAAATTAGGCTATATACGCAACTTATCACCAAAGACTCGCGAATGTCAAGCGTTCATCCAAGGGTTCACCCCGTTTCACTTAAGTTTTTTTTTTTTTTTAAGAAACTTTTCTGAAAGTGCTCGTTCAAAATAGATTATTCTGAACTAAATGTACGTACCTGTGCAAACGTGTATAACTGCGATAAAAAGCACGAATACAGTAAGTCTCCCCGTCATCGTTCAAATATTCGCGTTTAGGGAGCTGTGTGTAATCCGCAAAAATAAAAAAAAGATAAAAATAAATCAGAGTTTTGTGCGTTTTTGATCCTTCATAATATCCAAAAGCAATATATTTCTTTTTTCCAAAATACTTGAGTGTTCCGCAAATTTGCTGATTTTTTTTTTCTTTAAAGGTCCCCGTTAATCTGAAAGTAATCCAGTTTATTTGTATTCAAACACGCACTCCATGAGTCCAAAATGAATGAAAAGCTCAAAATCAATCGCAAAAAAGTTTAACGAAACCGTGCAATATTTTAAAATGACCTCCAAAAGAATAATAATTCTGCAAGCGCAGAGTTGATCACTTTGTATCCGCTGATAGCATCTCAAAAGATCCCATAGAAAGCCAGTGAAAAGAAAAGAACTCGAACTCTTTTCCAAAGTTCTAAATGTAATAAGGTCCCCAGCCAAGAAAAACGACCAATGTCACATCGTTCAGAAACAACGTGAATAAGTCATTTCGAACTCAGAAACTTCAGTTTCCATTGGAACAGCAGAAGCTGATGCTGAAGAATTTTCTGACTGAAGTCCATTGGATGAAGATCACTTCCACTTTTCCATTGCTTTGTAAATTCAAATGTAAGTCCAATATTTCCCCTCTATTGTTTTTTCCTCTTCTTTCAGTTTTTACCTCAATATTTGGATCTATGCATTGAGGTCCCCCGTCACTTCGGGCTGAGGGGATTTGAAACAACGGTACTTCATTCAAACAGCATGAATAGTAAACTGCATGGTATGTCCCAGGCTCCCCCTCCGAGGGCTGAATAATGGATTGTTCCTAGGGAGAATTAACCTCAGTGTTGCCAGTTCCGCTTTTAATCGACTTTTTATTTTTTTTTTATTTTTTAGAAAGTCTTTTCATAAAACGTGTGCACTTCTCAAATGTGTAAAACGACTAACATTTAGTAACTAATAGTAACTTGTATCTGTTTGATGAAAAAATATCACAGTGTAATTTTACAGAAAAGAAATGAGCTATCTAATAGAATGTTTACAAATTTACAAAAATTGTTTTAAAAAAAAAATCACTGTATAAAACTGGGGAAAGCAAACACAGAATGACCCCTTGTTTTTTCATATATCCATATTAATTCCATACATTATCCATGTAAGTCATTTTAAATATTTTTGTAAAAGGATATATTATTGAAAAGACACTTTATTTCAAGGAGCACTTTAACGTGATACAGACCCATGGTGTATTTTATGCAAGTTTACGCTACAATAAAGCAGATGAATAAAATCAAGTAATTACATTTGCACAGTTTTCCAGAGAGATCTGGCAACACTGATTAACCTCTTCAGCGCGGCTTCGTCTGTGAAAGAAACGGTTCCCTCAAGGCAAGAGTGTGTTTGATCAAACTTTAATGAATTTACATTTTAAAAGACATTCCCCGCTTTGGTGAAACAGAATAATTTGCTCTTAATTATTTTAAAAGGCGACGCATTTATGTGGATTTACGGAGTAGTTTATTTGCATATCTATTGGAAAGGCTGGATTCACATTGGTTCGTGTGCGTGTTTGTCTTTATCTACAAAATTGCATTTGTTGAACTCATATGCCTCTATTAAGGTTGTGTTTTATTAATTTTTTATGTTTTACTTAAAGATCTTTCGAAGTAGTAACTGTACAGGGATGTGCGACTCTCCACATTCATCTGACAGGCGCGCCAAACGTAACCCAACAGCGCCCTCTGCTGGTGTCCACTACACTGCAGCCAATTTCACAGAGAGATTTTCGAATATGAAAATATACAGTTATAGGAACATAAATAAGACAGATTTTGGGACTTTACAATTGTATACCTTTAAATCTAAAAGTCCATTATAATTATTATTAATGTCTGTTTGCATGTGTTCCTATACCTCATTTTCCTTCACTGGCCCTCTTAAAATCAACAAAGCTGTTGCACACACATGCATTTCTCATCTAAATTCACCTCAGCTCCAGTGAATTCACAAAATAGAATGTAATCAAATAAACCACCACAACAAATATACTAACAAGCAGACAAGATGTAATTCTGAGTCAAATGCACAACCTCTTGCAAAGCCAGAAATATTCCTTTGAGCCACATCAGCATATGTTCAAGCAAGGGGCTAAGGCTAAATCCTAAAATTGTCCCTGAGCTTTTAACTTTTTTAATATAAAGGACAAACCAGACAGTGAATGATTAAAATTTTAATTGCAACTTAAAAATGATAATATATACTGTAGTACCAGTGAAAATTTTGGACATCTACGCATTCTTTATTCCAAGTAGTTGCCACATTTTAGAACTAAATAACACAAATACCATGGGAATTATGTAGTGACAAAAAAATAAAAATTTATTTTAGATACTTCCCCACAAAAATGTACTCTCTGTTCCAAGTCATCCATTTGAAAATGCCTTTAGATTCAAAGGTTTTTAACAATCAAAAATATTAACATTTGAACAACGTCTAATCTTTCCCCTGCCAAATAAAAAACCCATAATAACCCCCCCAAAAAAACACACTAAGCAGGCATAGCTCTAAACTGCTAAACAACAGTCCATTCACATCAAGCTTCCCCTGAGATTTGTGACTATATTCTCACATCCCGTCACCAAAGTTCCTGACCTTCACCAGTCCAGAATTGTGTCAAACAGCCTGATATACTGGTGGCTATGGCAGTTTTATGTTGAGGAGACAGAAGAGTGCGTCCAAAATCCGAGCCAAATATCCATCCTTCACCTGTCCTCTAAGAACACAGAAGGACAAGCCAAACTACAATTCTCTGTTCCTCTACATCAAACCTCCTGTGTAGCGTTTCCAGAACCCTTAAAAACTAAAAAAAACCTGAGCTCATTGATTTAACACATTGTTCATTTGAGTGTTAAACCCTCATCAAAAGAGCTCAACATTTCTTAGCAGCATGAAACAACATGTACATGGACTTTGAATCAGTGTACAAACATAAAACTCCAGGCATAATTCAGTGCTAATCTAACCCTCATGTCAGACACATGTATTTATTGTGAACTTACTCTGGAAGACCTGGTAGCATTTATGCGCCTTGCTGTTGTGATGACGAGGTGCCGTGGGGCCATGATGGTCTCCTAACGAGCTTCCTCGTAGACGCTTACACCAATGGTTTGATGGGTTCCTGAGGCTTGCATGGCGAGGAACTCCTGGAGTTCCTCCATGTTGGACGCCCATCATGACGAACATTGCCAAAACAGAAACGACCAGAGTAATGGGCTCCATGGTGGATGCTTATTAGATTATTTTAAAGTTCGCTAAATGAAGCTGGTAAACGAATATCTACTTTAACGCACCAACTTTCCTTCTGGGATCCAAGAGTTATCCAAAAAAAAAAACTATTCGCTAGGTATTATAACTCCAGACCAGTTTTTAATCCCAATCTTCCCAAAAAACCAAACGAAACCTCCTCACTCCCTGTCATGGACGCTTTATTTCTTATCTCACCACATGATGGAACTTTTTTAATGAGCCAAGCTCAAACAGAGACACTATAGAAAATATGGTCAGCGAGGGCCACTCCCCTTTTTCGGATTTCAATTTCTTACACATAATAACCTTTATCCTGTTTGCTCTGTTTGATATTCAAAGCAAGGTTTGGTGGATGTTCTCTCTATTCTTGTGATGCCTCTGTGTGGGTAAGAGAAAAAGGGGTCCCTTTCGGACTCCATGCTGGGGCGTCTCTTTCAACGTGGACGGACCCCCCTCATCAACCCTGGGCTGTATCGGTATGGGGGCGAAGGTTTGACACACGCAGCGAGCGAGAGAGAAACACATTCCCTTTCCCCCTGACTAAGACTATTTTACGCCTCCTTTTCAAGCGGCATCACCTAACAAAACAGCACAGGCTAAAACAAAAACATTCTCCAAGAACAATACTCCCCATAGAGAGAAGAAAAGCTCGCTTTCCAAACATGAAAGAGGAAAATGTCACATTTTTATCTCATCGTTGGTTTTAGGAGTAGTGCATCTTGGGATTTCATTCAGGAAAGCTTGGGTGAGATTTGAGGGGTGTTTTGGAGATTTGTTTGTTAATACTGCAATAACCAGCTGAAACCTTTTAAAATAACTCATTTAGATATGTATTTAGATAAATGCAAGTCCATTTATAGTGTGAGGAAGACCATAGTAAACTGTCTATTGGCTGTTTATTGGCTGTTGGCTATCCTCTACCACTCTTGCCAAAAACTTTCAGATGTTGTCCTTGAAAGCAAAATCACGTTTATTTAATGTAAAGTTACAGAATTCATTTAAAATTCAATATACTATCCTGATGCTTCCTTTTCACTCCAGGTGCTGAAAACAGATAAGATGCTCAAAAGGACAGAATTGAGTTTCACGTCATAAAATGATTACTATACTTAAAAGATTTTCTATTCTAAACCATTGGAAGATGACTGTGGTTGACGTCTTTAGAGAAAATGTTTTCCTTATCCCATAAAAACTCTTAAAGTCACCTTTAAAAAAAAAAAAAATGGGACAAAGGGAAAAAAGATCATCTCAGCAATCATCAAAAAAAAAGTTGCCAGGAAGATACAAATCATCTGCCGTGTCGCAGTGTTAACCCAGCTATAATGAAAGACAGCAAATCATCTGAGTGAAGTACAGGAATGCAGATCACACAGCTGCCTGTCTGGCATAATGCATACAGAGCAGCTCCATACGGGCACTGACAAATCTGTTCAGACCTTAGATGAAGAGTAAATCCTGTGAGGACGTCGCTGAGCTTCTGCCCTTAGACCTCTGACACAAGGCCACACCGGCTGGGAAACACTGTGAGGCGCTAAGTGCTACCCTGTCATTCCCAGAGATTCCTCCAAGCAGAAAACTTCCGTGACTTGTCAGCCTGGCTAAGAAACAACAAAGCTAGGTTCGGGCGATCTCTCAGGACATCTTCAGCGCAAGTGTTGTCACTGGGAAAGAATGTCTCGTGGAGGGCCATCTGGGTTGCAACCAGGATACGGTTCAACCGCAGATTCACATTAAAACATCAACCGAAAAAAGTTTAACAACAAAAAAATGCTTTTAATCAATGCTGAGAACTTTTAAAGGATGAAAAAAAGCCATAGAAAGGTGGCACAACAGAGCTACACATTTCTCGGGCAAACAACAGAATGCAAAAAAACATCCGACAGGAAAGCGCACAGAGAACGAAGGACTAGAATTGCACGAAAACAGCATAAAAAGGACATTCTCTTCATTCATTACAAACCCTGTGTTGTGCTTTCAGAAATGGGGGTGGATGGGTTGGGGGGCGAGCTGAACAAATCTGTTCAGCTGAACAAATCTGTTTCTGTTTTGCCATTCAGAGAGGCCCTCCATGCAGAACCCTGCCACAACTAACATTACAAAAAAAGACAGACGGCAAAATGAGAGAAGTGCAAAAGAACGCGAGAGCTTTGCATTGCGCCGCAATTGGCAGACACAAAAGCTTGGCTAGCGGGTAAACAGGCTGTTGCATTTCCGCTTGCCTGCGTGGGTTGAATCCCCTTTAGCACCCAGTATCTTTTCTAGAGACCGACACACTAGAATCTGAGTGAGGCATGAGAATGGTGAAAATCGCAATTAAAACTGCACAACAATATGAATTTGCGTCTCACCTGTGTATTGGTAAAACAACCGGACTGAACTTGCTATGACAGTGAGCCTACCTCTACGACATCTAATTTGCACAATGCCATGCATGAGTGCACCAGGAGTAACAGGCCGACAGGATCCAGATACATTAACAAAGAAACAATGGTTGTTTCAGATGACTATGGGACTTTTCAGCTTGTCCCAACCTCTAACTAGCCTCATCAGAAAGAAGCACTTCCCCCTGCTCTCTCCGTATCCTTTATGCAGACTGGCAAGAACAAGATGCATTGTGTTTTCATGCTTAATTGGCTTAATTGGTTTACTGGTTGGAGAGGCTTAAATGAAAGGAGAAGCTGTCTAAGAGAAACCGAGCCAAGTAGTGCCTTTGTCTTTGGCTTCCATGTGCCCTCCCCACCTTCACAACAGGGGATTCGACCAATCGGTGCCTCGCAAGCTGTTGGACAAGACCCTCACCAGCAGTCCTGCTGAATTATTAACGCAGCCCCGCAGAGCAAGAGCGGGAACAAACCTGGGGAACTTTATACTACACTGCAGCAAGGACAACTGGATATTCCTCAATCAAAGCTTGTATGTATCCTGAGTAAAGCATGACTGTGCAGAAAGCACAAGTGGCACTTTTGCTGATTGATCCCACATTACCCTTGATACAAACACAGGGTTTTACAAAAGAGTTGAAGTAACTGCCAATCTTTGGGACAAAGGAAGAACGTTATTACACGTCAACACACAAGAGTTGCGCATCCAAAATTTGGTTTGCCTTTGCAAAGGTGTGATGCCCATCAGTTGCCTCCATTCATTTTCCAGCTTGCAAAAACCCAAGAGACCAAGTTGCAGCATTTAATTCAGCACCAGAAAATTGAGTCTCAAATGGAGTCTAAAATATTCATTCTAACAGAGTGAAGGAAGTATGGCTTTTGACTGGTTAGAATGACCCAACCGTAGAAACAAATATATTGAAAACCCTGTGCTTCAATTTGATTTGATTGATTTAGGAATGCACACAGTGCTTCCTACTGATTTGCGGAAAAACTGACATATTCTTGAACATTTACTTTCCAAATCACATTGGCGTACAAAAACATCTGCTACTGCATGTGTAAATTCACATATTTTCCACCAAGTGGTTTTATTTCCACCACAAACTGGTGGATTTACAACATGTTTGACATGGCCTAACACCTGGAACTCACATGTGAGACGTATCTCTGCAGTAATGGGCCAAAAAGTTACTTTTCACCTCACTCTCCTTCCCACATGCTCCAACGTCCAACCTCCCGAACTTCTTACATTCCCTCTCTCATGTCCTCTGGTTTTAAAAGCACGTCCTTCCTCCGACAGAAACACCGCAAGGGTTCTTTCTGTCTCCCTGCTGCCGTCAGCTGCCAAAACATGCAGGTTGCAGCGATGAGCACTATAAATATGATGTACAGCTTATGCGGTGCCACTGACCTCACAACACGCGCTGAAGGAGTGCGGGGGAGCAGGTGCCATGCAGATTTATGACACTCAGCGAGAACTTTCACCCTCTGCGTATTCTCATGCCCCAGCGAGCAGAGAGTCCGGCCTGTGATGACTGAACACATTCACTCCTCCATGACAAAACAGCATGTGGGAGAAATACAGTGTGAATGTAAAATGTGCGATTGTTTGGATGCACTTTCATAACTTTGCCTGTGGCAACTGGCACTGCTGAAAGTTCTCCAGCCACCCCCTTGTTTGGGAAGTTTTGGAGAGTTTTAAAGTAGTGTTGTTGAGTTATTCAAGGATTTTTTGGTGATTTTCTGCTGTATTCAAATAAACTGATGGAGGTTGTCATTTCTGTGGAAATTGCATTTTAAATATAGCATTGCTACTGAATGGCTAGTCGGATGTGCGTCAGAATTTTTCTAAGCTATGTCAGCATTTCTGAATATACTGGTTTGGAACCAGCAAGAGGTTTTTTAATTTTTTTTTAAAAAATCTGGCAATCGGGTGCAAACTCATTTGACAGTCATGAGCAGACCATATGGACCTCCAGACTCAACACAGAAATGGGGGCGTTGAACTTTCTTTTTCCCTCTCCTCTTTTTTCCTTCAGGAAAGTGCACGCCACTTATGACTCAAGCTTAAAAATGACTGCTTCTTTGGAATTTTGAAAGCAATTTAATTTTGTGTACCAAATGGCGCTTAGCTAGCACTTGGCAACGACAAGACCATTTTGTATTCCTTCACCCATACTAATCTCAGCTGCAATAATAAACAAATTTAAATTCTTTATCCTGTGCCAAACAGACGTGTTGCAGAATAATGAGAACCTCAGCACCACCAGCTTCTTATCTCCAACTAGTCCTCTCCTTTCATTCTCCACAGCACTCCAGTCGCTCTTGACAGAATTAGCCTGGTTCAGCATTGAGAGTTTAGCCTGATGGCCCTATTTCCTGGGACACGGGGCGAGTTAAGCTCCAGGATTTGTGATGAAAAGAGATTGGATGGGGAAACACGAATATAAGAAGTGCCCACATCCTCTCCTCTTGTGGAGAAAACCCTCTGGTTGACTGCGGTGGAGGTAATTACATCTCAAGTGGGATCGGACCTAAAGGAAGGACCCGCATTTGCCATGTTTTCCGCCCTGGGGAGAAACGAACGCTTTGTGGGGAATATGCTTTGTGGATAAGCTCCATTGTAAGAGTGCTTGTGTTCCACGAGGGGTGGAAAAATTTAACCCCGAACGTGAGGGAGATTTGCATTTGCACGTCCCTGAGGCAGAAGCCATGGCCCTAATAATACAAGGCATTAGGAAGCGGTTATACTAATGATTGTGGGGCCTTCAAGGTCAGGACTCTAGGCCTGAGCAGGACCCCATAATGAGGATGCACAGGAGACCAGACTAATCCAGTCTCAGACTGTCACATCCAGACAACCAGGTGCATTTGGAACCACCACAGACAAGTTTTAGGCAGCGTGTGCAGCATTGTTGCAACAAGATGCATGAAGACTACATATCACAAACAGATGAAATTCTTTATCACACCACGCAAAACATAGCTTTTCATTCTATTTCTAAGATTCAATCTTCGATAAGGGTAAGAGATACAGAAAGCTTTCATGGCATATATTTGAAATGCCAAAGATGGCTGGACAAACATTTGCTGTGTTGTGACCTTCAATTTTCGTACTTCCCTACAGTCTCTTTTCCAAAGAGTTGGAATAAATAGCATGTCAGTGCTCTTACAAGAAATCTTTTTGCCTTCACAAACAGTTATACAAAATGAAGCCAACATGATGCATCTTTGATGCTGAGGGCTTTTGAGACAGAACTTGGCCATTCTTTGCACAAAAGTAGCCTACAAAGATTACAGCTCTGCTGAAAACCCCCTTCAACTGCGCTGTTCCATACTACTTACATAGGCAACTTTCTATGACAACATAGAAACTGAAATAGAACATCCTAAGTGACTTATCTGGAACATTCTACATACACAGAAACATGATGCACGACTGACTTCAAAAAAGGCGATGCAAGAGAAGGGGTGCAGTACTTACATATAGCATATAAATATATAGATATATAGCATAAATGGATAGCAGATCAACTGTTTTAATCTATTACAGGTCTAGTATTGAACAAATTACATGTGTAATCAATGTTTTCCATCTTTTTTGTCCTTTTTGAAAGCAACTTTTTACTCACCAAGGATGCATTAAAAGTGCTGTTTTTGAACTTTCAATTCATCAAAGAATCCTGAAAAAACATTGTTTTCACAAACAAATATTAAGCACAACTGTTTTCTACATTGATAATAATAAGAAAGGTTTCTGCATCAAATCATAATATTAGAATGATTTCTGAAGGATCATGTGACGCCGAATGATGCTGAAAATTCAGCTTTGCCGTCACAGAAAAAAATTAAATGTATGTCTGTCATTTAAAACTGCAATAATATTCCACAATATCACTGTGTTTGATCAAATACATGCAGCCTTGGTTAGCATGAGACTAAGGCAGGTTCTAACACAGAGCTACTGTAATATCTACAAAGAGCTCTGTAAATGTTTATAAATGTTTTAAAAGTGACTGAAGAGTTTGCTATGTTTGCTGACAGCACTTAACATTATAATGCTCTAGCTCTACAACTGCATTATGAATCGGAAAGACTAATTCAGTGTAAGAACTAAAATATATTAAACAATGTCCACAACAATACCCTAACTGTATCTTTTTTATAACACAGTCAGGCAGGCAATAAGTATCATCTGTGCTATATCTCTGTCCTTGTGAGATTGTGAAACAGAGTGCTCTCTTGAGGCTGTAGTGTCATTCTCTACGCTCTATACCAGCTATTCTCTTCTTCCACTGGATCACCCACGTGGCTAAAGCCGCCTTTTCACTTATCGACTTGTTTCTCCAGTGAAGGTCAGAATGTTAGCAAGCTTTCTCCAAACATAACACCACACTCACTGCAGGAGACTCTCTGCTCTGGCCCCCCGGGCCCCTAGAAGGTGAACTCTATTTCCACTTAAGCAAAAAGGGTCAGGGATCTTCTCTCACCGATTGACTCATCTCATCTGAGTGCATTTAATCTGGAAATTGAGGTTCTGGCTGACTCTGCTCCTTCATGTCACAAGCATCAGAACGTTCTAGGCTTATCTCTACATAGAAAGGGTGTTCAATTTCCACAGCTTGACATTTGTAAAGAATACAAACAGTTTATGAATGGGAAAACCTCACTCAATACAGATGCACCGACAGACTTAAAGTGAAGGTTATGCAAAGTCCATGGAAATCCAGGCAGAATAAGAGACTACAGAAGGACCTGCAATGATTGGATATGAAACGGGTCACATCTCCATAAAAACTTCATGTTATCACCAGGAAACCCCTAATTTATCTTACAAAAATGTCAAAAGTTCATGAAAGAGATGAAAAGACACCTACAATGAAGCAAACATGTTATTTAAATAAGATATTTGAGAGAAGCCCTTCAAGGGTAAATATAAAGCAGTATTTTAGGTAAGAAATAAGAAGCAGTACCTGTGTAGCCCAGAGAGTTGTCGTCATCATGTTCTGCAGTGGGGGCCTCTGTGGCCCTATTGCTAGTCCCCTCCTGAGTCCCCGTGTCTGTTGGAAGTAACATAGACTCTAAGTCCTCGAGCAAAGAGTATTGGGCCAACGGCGACACGGTAGCACCCCAGTATCCTTGATACCAACAGATGAGCAATACTAGGCTCTGCAGACAGTGACTTTTGAAAGGTCTGCAATTGCAACCTCCAAACTGCATTATCAAGTCAAGAAAGCACTTCAAACTTCCCCAAAACAAATATATAGACGCTCCAAGGTGTTACTCAATAGTTAGCCATTAATCCATTGGAGAATCCCAAGAGCGCAAGTCCTAAATATGGCGTTTTCCTTCTCTTCACAGGCCTAAAGAGGTGCAGTTAGCCCTGAGCGTCTATGTGTATGTCTGAGGAGTGACAATGTGTGCCCTCTTGCAGCGCATGGGCAGAACTAGGATGACCCAACTGCAAATACACACAAAGTCACTGAAACACACCCTATTTAGATCTGTATACAGTCATTGACTAAACTAATTCCCCAATCAGCGCATGTCGCTTTTCTGGAAGATGGACTGACAGCCCTCCTCTATGCCTGGTTTAGAAAGGGAGGACCGGGCAGGGGGTGTGGCAGATGCCCCCCATCATGGCGAAGTGTGGGATAAATCAGACTGGAGCCATGCCCACTTCCATTGTTGGGCACTGACAGGGGGTTAATTTGGGATGAGAGGAGGTGAAGGGGCCTGTTTAATATAAAGAGGGTCAGAATGGGCCAGATGACTGGGAAGCATCCTGTCAAGACCGTCATGGCCGTGAATGAAGATTGGCATCATTTACGGAGATAAAACAGCAGACAGGCAAAACAAAAGGAAGTCATTGGAGAGCACTTAGAGCTCGGGGAAGTGTGACCACTGTCTGTTCTTTCGTTCACCCTGTGGCTAACCCTCACTAACAAATAATGCTAATCCTTCAACATTTCAAAGTCATAACTGAGTACTTGAATGATTTTCAGGAGAATTCAAATGCCTATTTTATGACTTGGGCCACACTAGCTAGCACTTCTGTTGATGCATTTAATGAAATGACACTTTTAGCCTGCTATATGCTGAGATGGCAGATTCTCAACAAACACCTCGCTGAGTACGTTCACAGGATCTCAAGGTCGTGACCGTCATGAGACTGTTGGCTAGCTTGTGTTGGAAGCATTCAAGCAGTCAAAATACAACATTTTTGCACTTTTACCAATGTTAAAGGACAGTTCATGAACATTTAACATCAAGCATGCAAACACATAGAACTCACACATTTACATGAGTCTGTCTGTTTGTGTATAGACACCATATTGACTTCACCATACCATCAGGCTTTTCTGTTCAAACCCCAAATCCCAAGTTCTTTATAATGCGAATGAATCGATAAATAAGATTTTAATACCAGGTCTGCAAGCATAGACACATTTAAAGCTTTTATTCAATTTTTATTCTCTACACAGAATTAGCACAACTCACAGAATTCCAAAGAACTGGAAAAACCAACATCCACAAAATTCTACACAACAAATTTCTATGCTAAACATCTACACATCAAATATTTTGGAAAACAGAAAGCTCAAACATATTTATAAAAAAAAAGAACAAATATTGTATATCCTGAAGGGGAATCAATGTAGACAAGGAAACCTTGAACATTCTAGCTCCAAAACTGTACTGTGGCTACTGTAGAATATGGTTTTATGGTGGGTTTGGAGGGTTTTACTTCATGATTCATTAACAGGTGGTGTGCCCAGATGCCCTGGAGGACACACAAACAAAAACCTGGTGCTCCCTCAGATTCAAATGGCCCTGATCCACACAAACCAATCCAAAATGCCCTGCCTCCCCTGATGGCTAATTAAACCAAACCTTATGCGGCTAGCTGACACGTCTACATGGGCACATTAGAAGGATGTTCCTCATGCACCCCAAAGCCCCGGCTGTCCACTCATTTTCAGACACACACCCTGCTTTCTCGTTTTCTGGCTTTATTGATTTAAGGAGAAGGTGATGTACTAGCTCAATAACAGTGGACCCAGACAACCCACATAAACACAACAACAACAATTGGATTCGTTCTTCTTAATGGCTTTAAAAATCAAGGCCATTTGTTGAGTCCGCCATCAGTCGGTTAATTATTTTTTAAGGCAGCAGAGGGCAAGGGAATTATAAAGAAAATGAGTTACCGTGTTAATCAGTACACTTTAACACACCTCTTTTTTGATAGCAATTTCTCATTTTTAGTTCAGCTTGAAGCCCTGATTTATGAAAGGTGTTTAATTAAGTCACACAAATGAACTTAGCTGGACACAAATGAATACAGAGAGAAAGAAATATGTGAACAGTGCAACCAGACTGCAAATTACCAAAGATTAAGATTGCTGAACGATTGTGTGAATGGACACAGCTGCTGGTCTGCAGGAAAGAGGAAGTGAGCACACACTGAGAACACACTACTTCTGGTTATGAATAGATTCAGAATGTAAAAAAAAAAAAACTTGAGAGACTTGTTTAAATGACGTGTTAAGACCTTAAATTACTGATATTGCTTGATACCTGCAGCAATAATCATATGCTGCTTGTGCCAGCAACAATCCAACAGTGCTCACGTAAAACCAGCAAAAATCTATCATTCTGGTGCAAACTACTCTAATCTGAGAGAAAAAAAAGACCACCATTTTTAAAACAATTTGTTTTTGCTTTAATTGGTCAAAGTCAACAAACATTTCACGTAAGAAGCTAGAAAAATATAGATGTATAAAAAAATATAAAAATCTGGTTTCTCTCATGCAGTTTTTTTTTTTTTTTTACAATTTTTAATTTTAGGAATTTTAATTTTATGTTCTGAAGCCTAGAATATATAATAAATATAACACAAACATAAATATAGAATATAAAATATAGAGGTATTAAAAAAAAATTTTTTTAATGGTCTCTTGCAGTTTATGTACAATTTGAATTTCTGAAATTTTGAACTTTAGAAATTTGAACTTGAAGTTCTGAAACCTAAAAAATATAGAATATAAAATGCATAAAATAAAATAGAATATAAAATATAAATAGAGAATATAAAATATAGAGGTGTAAAAAAGTAGAAATGTGGTGTCTCTGCAGTTTATGTACAATTTGAATTTCTGAAATTTTAAATTTCACAATTTTGAATTTGATGTTCTGAAACCTAGAAAATCTGTTGTTTAAAAAGGCATAAACATTTAGCAAATAAACATTTAACTTTTAACATTTATATAAACGTTTTGTAAAATCTATCAAATTCAATTTTGTTAAATGTCACAGGTATAGAATTTAAATTCAAACCTATAAAATATGCCCAAAGATATATATTTTATATTTTAATTTATATATATATATATATATATATATATTTTTTTTTTTTTTTATCTACATTTAAATTAGGCAAGAATCAGCAACAACTATCTTTTAAGTTACACACCAGTGTTAGGAATTTGTTCAGATCTTTAAATCTCAAGTACAAGCAACAATAAAAGTGATGCTAGCCTTAGCAATGCACTGCTGGTAGCAAAGCACTACCAGATCCAGTTCTGAGACAGCAGCCCATCAGTAAATATCATCAGGGCTCCAGCCGGACCACACCAGGGTCCGCGGTTCTCTGCGGGTCTGATTAGCTCCCGTATTATTGAAAAGTACCAAGGGAGGGATTATGCAGATGAGGGCACTGCGGTCCACACAGTGGGCAGGAAACCAAGCATCATAATGAGAGACTACAGAAGAGCTTTTCCTTCTGTACGGGACGTACAGACAGGGAACGGGGGAGAAATGGTTATGGGAAATTAGAGGGTGGTTTCAGAGAGCTTAGGAGAACCAGACCGTCTGGCATCTAGATATTAAATAAAGTTAAGGCCATAGACATATCTATAGTGCTCTTGAGGTTGTTTAGTATTGGCCCACATTTTACTACTCTTTTATAGCCTATATGAGGCTTTATGTAATTCTTAGTTAAGTTTTAGTGAAGTTTCAACATCGATGGAAGTCTCAAATTTCTCAATGTTTCTCCTAAGGCATCTTAGGAGAAATATAAATAGAAACAATTGACATACAATAACAGTGTATTGTAGAGTTGTACAACTAATGTAAAAAAGCATAAACTTGATGAAAATGTAAAGATTTGAGTTCAATCTTGATTTTTTTTTATTTCAAACTTTATCTTAGCCAAACGGATTACAGTTCAAAATGAGACGAAAAGTACAAAAAAGAGCAAAGAAAAAAATTCACTTAAAAAAAATGACAAATTCAAATAATAAATTATTCAAAATGAAAAAAAAAAAAATGAAACCATGGAATATCATAAATGTCAGTAAATAGTTTAAAAAGTACAATTTATTAATTAAAATCAAAATAATTTGAATAAAAAGTCATTCAAATTTAACTGTAATATCCACTCTTCCAGTTGAGTGTCATAAAAGCCAAGCATATTACTCAAATGTTTAATGGCAGTCAATGCCATAAGTCAATGACATCCACTCACCATTTAGTTTAATGCAAAGTTAAAACTGTTCATCTGATAATAAGCAATAAAGTAAGGCAAACTAGCTTTGAGGGGCTTCCCAACCTCATTTATTTCGAGCGATGTGGTCGGATATATGATTATGCATGCGCTCGTTCACATACTCAACTAAGAATGGGAACGCCAAACAAACAAGTCCAATCATCTGCTGACAAGTTGACCTGAAACACATCCAACAACCGCTGTCCAAAAACAGGCAGGAATTCTGCAAGGAGAACATCTGATTAGCACCGGTGCAAATGCTTGTGGCTCACTGAGTCATGGCGGTCATAGCGTGTTCAAGTGCTCTAGGAATAATCCTATCAATCTACGTCAAAATCGCGGCAGGCCTGTGAAAGCCAGAACAGCTGGCGAGGTCTCACGCAGCTAAACAGAGCACATGATGGGCATCGCTCAGGCCACAGAGGTTAAAGCGCTCGGTACAATAAGCTCTTCTGTGGCGAGTAAATGAAAGCCACTTCAGGGTCTGAAGACCGTGGTGAAAGGGCACAGCTGCTGAATGCAGCGTTATAAAAGCCCAGAGTTACAGCCATGATTAATGATGAAGCTCTCTCCACAAGGACAAGCCACCTTCAATCTGACGGACATGCTTTGCAAGGTTTTACTCTGAGCTCTTCTTCAATTTTATGAGGACATTTTTGCTCTCTGAAGGTAATTGTGTACTTAGAAGCCATTTTGGAGTCACCAAAATGACACATTGAGCCTTGGTGCTCATGTTGGCGGTTCAAGTTCAAATCAAGTTTTTGATACAAACCAATGCCGTCCTTTGTTGTCTGTAATACGAACAAAAGGTGACAAAAAGGTCAAAGAGTACAAGTTAAAGTGCATTTGAAGTTTAAAAGTGTAACTTTGTGAACTTTCAATATTATTTATTTCATTTTTGCATTTACACTGCTGTTCAAAAATGTGGGGTCAGATTTTTTTTTTTTTTTTTTTTCAATAAATGAATATTTTTCAGAAAGGACACAATGCATTGATCAATAGTGACTGTAAAGACTTTTTACACTTTTGCAAATTATTTCAAATGAACAGTTCTTTTGAACACTGTTCTTTCTATTCATCAAAGAATCCTGGCAAAAAAATAAAAATAAAAATCATAATTTCCACAAAAATATTAAGCCACACAAGTGTTTGTATCTCTACAAAAAAAAAAAAATGTTTCATGAGCAGCAAATCACTGCATTAGAATGATTTATGAAGACTGGAGTTATGATGCTGAAAATTCAGCGTTGCATCACAGGAATAAATTACATTTTAAAATATATTCAAATAGAAAATTGTTATTTTAAATTGTAATAACATTTTGCAATATTACTGTTTTTACTGTATTTTTTTGTTCAAATAGATGCAGCCTTGGTGAGCTTTGGTTCCTCTTTCAAAATTATTTAAAAAACGGAAGTGTTAATTATTTGCTCCATAAAGAATACTCATACAATGACATTCATTCTGAAAACGAAGTCTGAGATCCAGGGTACATTCCTTCAAGGTCATGGTTTTTCAAAGACAATGTCTGTTAAAAAAAGCCTTTCAACACTGAGCTTCCTCCAGCCTTACAGCCACTGCCATCATTAGCAAAGTGCCAACATGACAATAGCAGGGGAATTTTTCTAGATTTATTAAGAGTGTGACAGAACCTCTGCTAATTCACCAGAGCTCCAGGCTTTGAAGCGGCATTATTCCACCGCATGTTCATGTCTGAATCGCATCCATCTTCAACCACCGTCACACTTTGTTGTGGGCAAAAGACTCGAGGTTTCATTCTGAAAGAATCTCTTGATGATGATACATTCTTGGACTTATTAGCATGTGTGAGAGACAAAGGGGGAGAAAGTGAAAGAAATATGGCTTACACTGTAAGCACTAACCTCACTTACCCTGAAATGATTAATTAAATGTTATAGAGGCTTTCTAATTGAAAGAGTTCAGGAATTTGTTTCTTGTGGGGAAAAAAAAAATTGTGCGTGTGTATATATATATATATATATATATATATATATTAGTGCTGTCAATCGATTAAAAAAAAAAAAAAAAAATCGCACATTTTTTCTGAAATAATCGCGATTAATTCCACCTAACATTAAAATTTTTATAATGATTTTTTTTATTGCAATAATTTCATATTCAATCCTTAAATTAATGTAGAAACAATATAAAGACAGTATATTCTTAATATTTGTATAATGGAATTTTTTTATGACTGAAGGCCAGTATCACTGATACCAGTACTACTGATGTCTCCATGAAATTGTTTCTTTCCCCCTAATATTTACCCATTGACTAGCCATTCTACAGTATAATTGAGAGCTATCAAGAGTTACCAAACACAAAATGTTAAATTAAATATAGGCTACTGTAGATGAATCCTTAAAGCTACAAAAGTTATTGATTTCCTCTTATTTTTTGTTCTTTGATGAAGAGACATCACATCAGCTGAGTTATTAGGTTTTTTGGTGATGAAGGTGACGTGGATCTGACATGCATCATATTTCTATTTTCTCACATCTCTTTACCTATTCTGACCCAGCTGACGAGTTGAATCGGGTGTGTTAGATGAGGGAGACAGTGCTGAGCTGCTCCAGGACAGTTTGGGAAACCCCTGCATTTCAGAGACATGTTCTCGAATGACTTAAGGCAATTGCATTTTTGGTAACTTCATGATTTAATTGACGACATAAATATGACATTGCATGCTCGTACTGTAGTTTCTTTCCCGCTTTGATATGAAATGACACAGCGCGCCGGCGCAGAGCACGCGCTGCCAGCACAGTACAATTTCCGCGCTCGTTTGACTCGTGCCTGCCGCTGAAGTTAAGTTGGAGCACGCGTCTGAAACATCTCCCGTTTGATGTGCTTGTAAAGACGTTCTGCGTTTAAATAAACGCAATTTTTGTCAAGAAAAGTGAGGCCGAATCAGCTGTTTTGAGTAGGGTGGCCAACCCTAGCCCCGCCCCTGCGTTAACGGCGTTAAATATTTTTAACGCGTTAAGCCGGAAAAATTAATCGCTTGCATTAATGCGATAATTTTGACAGCACTAATATATATATATATATATATATATATATATATTAGTGCTGTCAAACGATTAATTGCGATTAATCACATCCAAAATAAAAGTTTTTGTTTACATAATTTTTGTGTGTACTGTGTATATTTATTATATTTATATATATATAAATACACACACATGCATGTATATATTTAAGAAAAATGTTACGTTTATATATTTATATATGATATAATTTATATGAATATAAATAATATACACGTATATACATGTAAATATAGTTTCAAAATATATGCTGTATGTGTGTGTCTTTAAATATACATAATAAATATACACAGTATGCACACATATATTATGTAAACAAAAACTTTTATTTTGGATGCGATTAATCGCGATTAATCATTTGACAATCGTTATGAATTTTTTTGATAAACTAACCCTGTACAGTCTATTATGAACTGCAAATGGTCATGTTATTAAAACAGAATGAATACTGAAATTCTTTCAATTATTCACTCAGATGAAAAATGAGATCTATCTGAGCAGTTCATTTACAATTGAAGAATAATTAAGAGTGTGATTTTTCAGCTGAAAGCTTTGGTCACAGTTCACCAGCCATCTGATCCAGAGTCAGGCAAGCTGAACAAACAGCAAGAGCCTATCTGCCTTTTCCAGGCTCACAAACAAACATTCACATGCGCACACTTTTATACACGCTTACATGCACAAACATGTGCAACTATACGTGTTTCACTGACACCACAGACCGACAGCACAATTTGCATCCCTTCTAGCGCAATTAAACCTGAGAAAAGACCCAAAACAGCACCTAAAAATGCTGCTCTGTTTTATCGACATTCCAGGAAACAACGTCTCAAAAGCTCAAGCTCCTCGCTTACAGATCTTGGCTGAAGGAGAATGACGCTGTTAAATGGAATTGCCATCTTTAACCTGAGGGGACTGTGGGATAGAGTGGGCGTAATTCCTACTGAAAGATTTACTTTGTAAAGAATTCACAGTATATCAACACTGCATAAATGCTTTATGCTCTCGGGCAGTGGATGATGGAAGGCGTTTGTGGGCGATCAGGAAAGCCTAGATTGTGATTTATAAAAACAAATTATATAAATGATATCAATTATGATTAACAATTTCATCAACATCAAATCTAAAATTTACAGCTTTTAAAATATTATTGCATATAACCTTTCAGCGACACAATAAAACTAGGCAAAAGACAAATAGGAGTGATGTGGATGTGCAGAACTTCTGAAGGAGTTTTTTGTGGGATTGCGGTTTGCTCACAGGTATTTAATATCCCACGATGACCTGATTTATTATAGACCTTAAAGTGCATTTATAAGAGTTATAAATGATCTGTAATTCCCATTTAAACCTGATGCTGCTGAAGCTGCAACTTAATACTTTACTGTTCACAATGCAGCTTAAAAATGAAATAAAATGTCTACCTGCCAGGCTGGACTGAAGTTATGTGCTCGTGTTTTTTTTTCAGACTTTATATTATGTCAAAGCTCTGGAAAAATCTTTAAAATGCAAAGTTATTGTCATAAAATAAATAAAATAAAATAAAATAATTTCTGGCCACTAAAAATACACACATGTAGCCTATTTTTTCAGTCTTAATAATATATTTTATAATATAAATACTGGCATTTTTCTATAAATAAAATGTAACTTAATGAAAAAAAATGTACATCCATTTCCTAATACAAAAATAAAATGAAAAATAAAATAAAATAAAATAATGAACACCAAATCTAAAATTATTATTGTATATAACTTTTCAGCAACACAATAAAAACTGAAAGCCAAAATATTTAAAAATTAACACTATTCTATTCCATGGAAATTTGAGGAGTTTTTGTGGGATTGCAGCCTACTCACAAGTATTTACTATCCCATGATGTGATTATAGACCTAAAAGCGCATTTCTAAGAGTTATGAATGATTTGAAGTTCCTGGATAAACCTGATGTTGCTGAGGTTGTACTTTACTGTCTATAATGCAGCCTAAAAATGACATCAGGCTGGATTAAAGTTATGCAGCATTGTGCTTTTTCACTCATCATATTATCTGTCAAAACTGTGGGAAAATCTTTAAAATGCAAGCTTATTGTCTTGCAGCAAAAAAACAATGAAGTATTTTCAAAAGCCTCTTTTGTTGTCGTGCTCTTTAAGCCCATCACATCAACAAACCTGAACTTGTTTTTACTTGAGTCTTTGCTGAAGGGACTGTTGACTGGTGACAGCATAATTACAGGTCATAAAAGAAATTGAAATATTTCATCAGAATGAGACGCATCTCATTAGAAAACATTAGAAAAAAAAATGAGTTCCACACGGCTGTCAGTTTTTTAGCTGACATGCAGGATGCAATACGACGTGATGTGATCCTTCAGGTTATGGAGATCTCTTTTAACCTGTGTATGATTACAAAACCCACTTCTTCATATCCCTGGTTTCACACAATAACAGTATTTTGTGTCCTTGACGGTTCCAGTATGAGTAATGGTGTCATCGCAAAACAGATGTTAACTTAGGCTCTACTGTAATTCACCACTCACCCGCAGACCTCATATTCACACAGAGTACACACAGAGGACAATCTCACTGGCTAACACAAATTACATAAAGGCATAAATTATTTGTGATACATTTGAAAAAGCTAGAATGGGTTTAAAAATCACAATAAAAATCTGCCTTCCATCATTTTCCAGTAAAATTGTGTTTATGGATTTAAAGCTGAGTTAAATTATAAATATTTTATAGCTATATTTTTTGCAGCTATTATTATTGTTTTTTATAATATTTTGCTATACCTGGAATAAATTTTTAATAAAGAAAATGTAACTAATAAACTCATTTGTAATAAAGAAAATGTAACTAATGACAAATGTAATTCAGTCTTAATAATATACTTTATTTTTATTCATTTAATAAAATGAAAAACTGTAAATGATAAATGTACTTTTAATCCTAATAAAAAATAATAATAATATAAAATAAATAAAAAAAATTATGTGATCCATTTTTTTCCGTTTTAATATTTCATAATAGCATTTGTGTGTGTGTGTGTGTGTGTGTGTGTGTGTGTGTGTGTGTGGCCAGTAAATAAATAAACAAACAAACAAACAAACAAACATATCTATTTATTGGTGGCTGTTATGTACCCAGAATTCTGATTGGCTCGACTCTGGTACCATCTGCAGAACCCAACATATTGAGCTGAGGAGAAGAATTCACATTCCTCCCCTCCTTCCCTTGGCTTCTTTCTATTTTTTTAGTAAACACAGCTCTCAAAACAAAATCTGGAAGCACTGGTCATGGTTGCGACGGGGTCTATAATGCATTATGCCTTTTTAGCACGCTAAATCTCCTGAAACGCAAATCAAAAATGACACTGGCAACATTTTTGCTACTTTCATATGGCTGAAGACAACAGATGAAAAAAGAGTGTCCCGATGGTCAACAGCCATCACTAATGCGTCCAGAGCTGCCCTGACACTGTGGAACTGATCTGATCTGGTCTGCATTTGAACATTACTGCCAACTGTCAAGAAAGAAAAACAGAAAGAAAAAAAGAAAGAAAGAAAGAAAGAATGAATGAATGAACCTGGAATAGGCACTTTAATGAAAAATGTATATTTTATCCTAAGAAAAAAATAAAATAAAATAAAATAAAAATTAAATTAAATTAAATTAAATTAATCATATCAGGTACATAGTACAAAAGTAGTAGTCACAAAAGAAAATGTAACTGTAATGAAAAATGTGTACATTTATGTATACACTTCATCCTGAAAAGAAAAGAAAAGAAAAGAAAAGAAAAGAAAATGTAACTAATGAAATATATACATACATTTCATACCAAGACAAAAATAAAATAAATAAATAAAAATAATAAAATAATGCAAAATAACAAAATAATAAAAAACGAAATTAAAATAGAATAAAATTTCAGCCGTAAAGACAGAGAATATATGTGGTGGAAAGCAATTCGCCACTTAAAATGTCTCTCCCATGTAAAAGTCTATAATATTACAGTGTTCATTCCCAAAATATTCCTCTAAACCAATCACTGCTAGAAACTACAGTGCAATTTAAATATTCACCTACTAACCCATCATGCAAGCTCAGAAAAATATCAAACATTACTGCAGATGCTAACTCATTATGTT
This sequence comes from Tor tambroides, assembly GCA_021397915.2. Lineage (NCBI taxonomy): Eukaryota > Metazoa > Chordata > Actinopteri > Cypriniformes > Cyprinidae > Tor > Tor tambroides. Next base: position 32,937 of record JAFVLL020032307.1, on the reverse strand, counting down.
TAGTGTCAGATGTTCATTCTGATAACCTTCTTTCATTTATTTCTTAAATTGTCTCGCAATTATTTAAATCTGTCTCCAGTCGACAGCCACGATTTCAGTACTCAACCCACTGCATTAGAAATGGGGCAAAACAAAAGCTTTATTTCCGCCTGTCTCTCGCTCTAGAACAGCACAAAAGAGAGGCCACAGCAAAAAGTAACTTGCACACCTCCCATTGTTTGTCTTCGAATTTCCAATTAGCATGTTAATTAGAATCAGAGTGTCCATGAAGCGTCTGTCTTCATCAGCCGCATTAGGAGCCGAACGGATGTGCCATTCATTTCCTTATATCTACACCATCTCACCACGCCAAAATAAGCTGTCCATCACAGCGCTCGGGAAACTGCCTTCCAAGCAGTCTTAAGTTCTTTGTGAATATAAAACGTACATTTGATGATCGTTTCAGACACGTCTCGTGCTTCTGCAAAGCCACTGAGGTTTTGTTCACTCGCACACAAATATTCCCAATATGAAAAAGCTTCCTCTTTGGAAACCATAATTGGTACTTTATGTCAATTTACACTTCATTATGACATCAGAGTACGTGAAGAGACTCAAACCATCTGAAGTCTTTTCTGCCATAAAGTTGAACATAAATGGCAGTCATGCCTGTCCGTTCCTTATTGTGGCCAATTGTTGCTCTGGCTGGTGCTCGTAAAAACGGCACCGCTCCATTCCTGAAGCATATTTAGGCGTGTGCTCAGAATTATACAGTATATCATAATAAAAGGTTAGTGTCCTGAAACTACACATCAGAGCATCTAATTATGCAGGACCGTCCAGTGATCTAGAAGGAATATGACAGGGGATTCCACATGATGACTGTTAGCATTGCTCACCAATAAATCATTAACAATTACAATTTCCGAGACACAATGGTGGGATTCTTTCTCTAATATGACTTGGCTTATAGAGACAACTAGATTTCTGAGGCCTGGAAAGCTCCAATGTCTTAGTTTTGACAAGCAGACTAACTGTAGCATCGTAATTACCATTTCAAAAAACTGCTACTTCCCCCTCCAGAGTCCATCCAGCTAATATCTAAACAAGCTAATGTTAGTTAGTGGCCTAGCCCGGCTTACCTTTTGGAAAGGAAGTCAAGTTTGCGTCTGCAAAGAAAACCAACAATCTCACCAAATTCTGAACCATAGAGTGATGCTCATGTTAATCTACATTTTGACCCCAGTACTTGGTGAGTATTGTAAGATTACTGTTATACTGTATACTTCACCTTTAAACCTTGAAGTAAAAACTATACTGCCCCTAGTGTCAGAGACGTAGCACGTCACGACCAAATCAAATCTTCAAGTCAAGTAATGTTAACCCTGTATGGTCCACATTATGTCCAGTTTTTTTTGTTTGGTTTTTTTCCCACTGATATTTTAACAACAACAACAACACAGATTAATAAAAAAAAAAAAAAAAATACATCTAATAAAATAAAAAAAGAAAAAAAAATAGGGAAATTGGCAAGTCTATACCAGGGTTATTATAGCTAACTGAAATTAAATTAAATACGAAAAACTTACATTTTAAGTTAGTTTAACTTGTACTAAATAACTAAAACTGAAAAAAATAAAAAAAATAAAAATTATATGGACAGACACACATACATGCACAAAACTACTAAAACATTAATAAAAATTTAAATGAAAACATAAAATATAAAAATTAAAACTGATTCAGAATATTAATAAAAACTTTAAGAGTGTCTGAATTATACTAAAATAACACTGGTCTGCACCATGAAAGAAAAGGCACAAAAAGTAGTTTTTTAATTGCTTTAATTTCTTTTTTTTATTATTATTTTAGAATCAATATATTCACAACAAACACCTTGCTAAAAGCATTAAAAAAAAAAAGAAAAATATTGACTTGACTACCCTTTTAGTATTTTACGAATCAGGGATATTTATCTTTGATATGTTTTACATTATTTAGTAACCACTTATTTCTGAATATGTATATATATATATATATATATATATATATATATATATATACACACACACACATATATATATATATATATATATACATACATATATATATATATATATATATATATATATATATATATAATGTATATATTAACATACCATACCGTTCTTTTGAACATCACATTTGAAGCTTATGCCTTATTAGAAAACCAAAAGCTAACGTAAGTAAAAGAATATGAAAAGAATATTATAAATCATGGCTGTGTTTATTTATATACAAATGCAACTGTATCAAGGTAAATAAAATCGTGACCCATCCCTAATATAATCCTTAATACATATATATATCTATCATGATGTACCAGTAACATACCACTAACATGTGTTTAACAAAGCAATCTCTGAGGAGCACTTCTCTCCTGTAAGGATGACCCCAGGAAAAGGTGCCTAAGTCGCAGTGTATTTTACAGCAGTGTGCATGTGTGTACACTCAATATTTGTGTCCATATGTGTGCCAGTATGAAGGCACCTAGGGACCATAAAGGAAAGCAAAATCTCCTTCAAAGGACTCCCTGATCTGCTTTTAACTCTGCAAGTTCTTTCCTGAGCAGACTTATGACCTTATGACCCCTATCAGATCCCAAGAGCCCCTGACCACCCCCCTTTCCTAATGCACTGCCTCTCAGAGCCTTTAATTTATCGGCTGTCTCTCATCCTCTCATTCCACCTGTTTTTTCAATCCTGCCCAAGAAAGTTTCAATTCCTCCCATGATTCACAACCTGCTAACTCCGAGGTCACATTCCTCTCGGTGGAAAGCGTGAGAGAGAGTCAAGCTATTAAAAACCACTCTGTATTTTATCAAAAAAAAATGTGAGTAGGGACTTTTGAGTCCGATATATCTGTCCTTCACTGTTGATAACAACACGTCTATGCTGTCTACAACAGGAAATCACACAGAGCACAATGCTAACGTCTATGATTTTCCAGGTAATCTGATAAATTAAAAGTAATTTCATTGAAAAACCCATTTGATTTCAATTGTCCAAAAGCCGAATTGGTTCCACAGATGTTGCGAGGTTCAGATACGCCGCCCTTCGTCAGTAAGTCGCTCTGAGCTCTGACCTTGTGGAGCGTACAGTAATTGAGATTCACAGCTCATTGTTAGCTAATTAAAGACACCTCAAACCTCCTGGAGCCCAGAGAGAGAGAGATTGGGAGAGAAAGAGCAACAGACATGAACAGTGACCTCTAAATGAGAGACGGTGCATCTGGGTCCTTATTTTAATTAGCAGCTGGCCTATCGCAAAAGTCTTTATTATTCTAATGAACATTGTCTATATTTAAGACAAGACACCGCTCACACACCTGCTCAAGCACACAACACCATCACATAAAGAATTACAAATTAAAATGTAGATTGATGTGACAATTGTGCAAAGGTTACATATACAGGGGTGTTTCTTTAATTATGGGTCAAAAGATATTTGTCCTCATTAAAATGTTCACAGATTATTTTTACCTTGATTTGTCTTTGCTTTCTTCACATATCATGTCTCATATATCATATCAAACTCTTCGTTAGAAACTCATAGTCTTTATTGTCTTTCTGGTGAAAAAATTATACTAATTTTATTAAGGACAAAATTGTTGGTTGAAGTGACATCCAAGCTGAACAAAATTTGAAAACAAATTTAAGCCATTTTTACATTAATATATAAATACTGAAATGGTTAATAATTATTTCACTCTGTTTAAATAATAATAATAATAATAATAATAATAATAAATTATGACGAATTGTCATATTAAAGTCAGGGGGAAAAAGAAGAAAAAAAGCATCCCATAAAAAATGAAAAAGGAAGTTTCCAAGACGCTTTTAATGTGACTTTAAAAAAAAAAGTTTAAAAAAAATAAAACTTGAAATAAAAAAAGTTTTTAAAAAAATCTTGCTGTAAAGTACATAAAGTACACTACATTTCGAACATTTGGGGTCGAAAGATCTTCTTATGCTTGCTTATGACTCTTAGGATGCATTTAATTGATTAAAAATACAGTAAAACACAAATATTATGGTCAAATGTACGGTCAAAATTATCGAAAAAAAAATTATGCCAAAAATCATTAGGATATTAAGTAAAGATCATGCTCCATGAAGATATTCTGTAAATTTCCTGCCGTAAATATATCAAAACTTAATTTCTGATTAGTAATATGCATTGCTAAAAACTTCATTTGAACAACTTTAAAGGCGATTTTCTCAATATATTTCTCAAGATTTTTTGCACCCTCAGATTCCAGATTTTCAAATAGTTGTGTCTGGGCCAAATATTGTCAGATCCTAACAAACCATACATCAATGGAAAGCTTATTTATTCAGCTTTCAGATGATGTATAAATCTCAATTTAGAAAAATTGAGCCTTATGACTGGTTTTGTGGTCCAAGGTCACATATAAATGTCTTTGTCACTTTCAATAAATTTAATGTATCATTTCTAAACAAAAGTATTAATTCCTTTAAAAACAAACCTTACTGACTCCAAACATTTGAGTGGCAGTGTAGTTTTCAAACTAAAATAATATGCTTACTTTGCCTTTAGTCTGCAACATAGAGACACACAGAAAATTAGAGCCAAGATGTGACAACATATAAACTGTGACCTTGTGAACCAAACAGCTCAAATATGTCATTAGCACACATATTACCCATCACACTATAGATCTACAGTGAATAAGAACATGGACTTCTCTGACATTCAAAAATGTCTTTCAAGTTGATTTCACGAGTAAGCAGGTAGAAGTGAAAGTGTAAAAAAAAAAGTGTCTGCTTTCATACAGTACACATTTAGATACATTAGCGGCCTGAAGGACTTGGTAATGCAAGACATTATATAGGCAACCTTGAGAGAGCCAGTCAAATTGACATACAGAAAAAAAAAATAATTACAGCATCTGCCTTTATCTTCACTCTCTTTAGCAAACACATTCCCTGAGCTTTCACAAGCATAATCGTGTCCGTTTCTTCATTCGGTGAGTTAATGTTGTTCTACAGCATAACTGAAATGACACATTTATACAACAACCACCGAGGGAAATAAAATCCACCTGACTTTAGACAGAACACTCTAGCAGAAGGACCAAATATTCACTCTGTTGTCTCAACAAGACCTGACAGCACGTTTGTTTTATTTATCACGTCCACTCAACTTTCCCAAAGCACCTCGTCCTCTTTTCGCTTTCTGTTTGTCCTCTTATAAAACACAAACCAGAATTGTGTTCGTTTGTGTTCATCTGGTTAACAATGCATTTGAGTTTACTTACAGGTTATGACAGCGACCTGCCCAGCTGCTGAGCATGGCTGACGTTATCGCTTTTAAAGGTGAGCTGTGCTCATGCATGTAATTGCAGCATAGAGCATGTGCGACTAAATGGACGTTTTATGAGCGAGCATCATTAGACCGCACATCAGATACCACTTCCTGAACGCTGATAGGTAATGGAAGGATGCTCATTTTATTTTCAAAAGCTCTCTGCTGTAATGTAGCCATTAGTAAAAGAGAGTCGGCTTATAAAGTAGAAAACAACACTGTGGTAAATCAAAATGAAAATGGGCCGAGGATAGATCCCAGAGGAACACCACTGATAAATTTCACACATATGATGTTTTCTTCTGTAATATCATACAGCATTTCATTTTCAGTTATTATTAGTAAATAGTTATTAGTAATTTTTCTGCCACTGTACAGTGAGATCTTTATTTGAAGGGTTGTAACAGTTATGAACATTCCTCAGTGACCACTGAGGGTGCTGCATCTCAATTTTATGTTTTCATGCTCTGTTAATGTCAAGCTTTTATTTTTACAGTCTTGTGTTTTAATCGAGTTGGCCTGCCTACTCTTTCAACACACACAAATACATCTATAATATACACATTTAGTTTATATTACCATTGAAGTACTATATTAAAAGTACTTCATTCAAAGTTTGAAATGTGATTCATAGTTGAGCTGGTTGACATCCATATGGAGAAAACGAAAGTGAAAAACATTTTATCATGACCCATGCCACTTTACAAAGTTAAATCTCTAATTATGTTACATAATATAAAAATATCTGTATAGAATCTTGTTTTATGCTTTACATTTTCCAAATCTGAATCTATGCAGGATAGTGGACACAAATAATGCATTTTGTAAAGTTCATAAAAACTTGGAAAAAAAGTTGTTTAAAACACCATCGGTCTTGTTAAAATTTGGCCAACAGATGCTTGGTATTTTGCAACATAAGGAAGAAAATCTTAAACGAAACCTACTTGACCTCCTGGTCTGTTAAAACAGCAAATGATACTCAAGTGAACCAAGTACAACTAAGTAAAACCGACGATAAAACTCCTCTGCTTATCTCCGGCGTGCACCTGTGAATGAACGAGCACCTGACTCTGCTTTCACACCATCGTAGTTCACAGAGAGAAAAGGTCAAGAAACAGATGGTCGCAAGTGTGAAACCACATGGAACCCCAATGCTGAAACTCAAACAACTCAAACCACATTGACCCACACAGACAGTAACCAGCACATGATTTACGAAGCCTCCGGCTAACACAAGTATGCAAGCCAGTAACACTGACCAGAGAACATTTGGTCCACGCACGAATTCATAACAGGACCAATATGTGTAATGCTGTTGAATGAGACACTGAAATAACTGAATATTTATGCATGCAATAAGTTCAACTTTTAATATTAAAATGCCATCTGCTGGAGTATCTCTAGAAGAGGCTGAGAGTCAGATCAGCAATCACTAAACACACTTTTTGGCAGTCAATCAATGTCACCACAAAGAGTCTACTGACAATCCTAAGAGTTGATAGAGTTCTGATGATAAGTACAGGCCTTCTATCCCCTGCACTTGCATCTAAACATCACTAATGGACATCTTAAGTGTGCATGCTTTTACTGGGCTCTCACACACTGCTCATCACTGATCACTCACAAGAGCAGGAGGAGAATATAGACAACAGACTGCTCTGTTTGGTTCTATACTGATGATCTGTCATAAAACATTCAATGAGGAGTGTAATACCTCATTTGTAAAGCTAAATACAGTCAGAGTGAATTGCCATTCACAACCCATTTTAAGTACATACTATGACTTTTTTGTGAAACAGAATATTTAGAGGAAAAAAGACATTTGTGACCCTGGACCACAAAACCAGTCATAAGGGTCAATTTTTCGAAATTGAGATTTACATATCATCTGAAAGCTGAGTAAGTAAGCTTTCCATTGATGTATGGTTTGTTATGATAGGACCATATTTGGCCGAGATACATCTATTTGAAAATCTGGAATCTGAGGGTGCAAAAAAAAATTTAAATATTGAGAAAATCGCCCTTAAAGTTGTCCAAATGAAGTTCTTAGCAATGCATATTACTAATCAAAAATGAAGTTTTGATATATTTACAGTAAGAAATTTATAAAATATCTTCATGGAACATGATCTTTACTTAATGTCCTAATGATTTTTGACATTAAAAAAAAATCAATAATTTTGACCTATACAATGTATTTTTGGCTATTGCTACAAATATACCCCAGCGACTTAAGACTGGTTTTGTGGTCCAGGGTCACATTTGTACTTTTATTCAGCAAAGGCACATTAAATTGATCAAAAGTGACAGAAAAGACATTTAGATTGTTACAATAGATTTCTATTTCAATTCAATTCTGTTATACTCACCAAATCGTCCTAAAAGTCCCTGAAAATTTATAAAAATTTCTACAAAAATATTAAGTAGCACTGATTTTAACATTGCTAATAATAAAAAATAATACCTGAGCATCAATTCAGGATATTAAAATGATTTCTGAAGGATCATGTGATACTGAATGCTGAAATTCAACTTTGCATCACAGGAATAAATTATGTTTTGAAATATATTAAAATAGAAAAAAGTTCCTTTTAGTTGTAATAATATTTCATAATATTATGGTTTTTACTGTGTTTTTGATCAAATAAATGCAGGCCAGGTAAGCATAAAAAGCTTCTTTCAAAAGTATTTAAAAAATCTTTCCAAGCCAGCCCAAAATTTTAAAAAGGTAAGATGCAGAAATAATTTTCACTCAATAATTTCTAACTTGCACAATTACGAAAAACAGCAAGTATTATTTTTGAAGTACAAAGACTGAAATAGTATTTTCTTGTAAGAAGTACTCTGATAATTTGTTTTGTCTGCAACTTCAAAAAAAAAATAAAAAAAAATTATATATATATATATATATATATATATAAATATAATAGTGTACTCTGCCAATGAAAATACAAACATACAAAGAGTGAAACGGTTCAGGACTAAAATAAATACATCTGCACTTTTACAATGTAATTCGTCCAATTAAATTACAGGAAAATCTGCTAACTAAATTTCAATGATATCTAACATTAATTCAGGGATTTTAAAATGTACTTTGGATGCAATAGCAGAAGACACTAAACAAAACCTATGATGGTAATCAACTGAAGACATTCAACAGATCCAAAGAAAACCACTGCACTGCAAGAATGGTAAAGAAAAAAGACAAATCCTGCAAAAACAGGCCACAGGAACACTCCAAAATGTGCGTGGGACTCAAAATATCCTTATGTGCTGAATAAGAAAAGGAAATGATTAAGAGCAGGACGGTTACTTACGAGACCTGTCCCCTTTCCATCTCCACCCACCCTTTTTTCGCCCTGGCTTGTCCCCATCCCAGCCAAGCCCGAGTGCCGTCCAGACCCCCAGCAGCAGGAGGGTGATAGGTAACACCAGCCCTGCCTTCATTCCAGTACGTCTCCAGAGAGAAAGGTCCAGACTCAGCTTCACATCACATCACATCCAGCTGTATCCCCAGCCAAGACACTCCTGAACCCTTCAGAGGTGTCACTACAAACTGCACACTGCTACTTTAACGCCAGAAGAAGATCCCAGGTTCAGCAGCGCTTTATTGATCTTTTCATCCCACCCAGTCACTCCAGAATATTTACTACCACCCCAGCCGAGCGGCTCTCTAGGCGCGCTCTAGCTCCAGCTGAAATCCAATTTGGACACAGGAGACGAGAGTTGTCGCTGAACGGCATGGCCAGGTGTCAGAGCGATATCGACACACTGCTACTCCTCCGGAGAGCAGCGGCGGTCCCTGTTACAGCCTCCTCATAAGAGGCACCAGAGAGAAGCTTCTGTTGATATGAAAACAGCAGATAAATCAAAAGTGGATGGCTGAGTCCTGCAGCCACGGCAACTGAGCGAGAGAGAGAGAGTAAGAGAGAGTGTGTGTGTGTATAAGAGAGAAAGTCAATTCAAACTAACAAGTGGCAAACGTTCCATTAAGGCAGCTCTTGTCAGGCGAGTTACAGCTAGCTTCTCTGATGTGAGAGAGGCTCATACAGTAATGATCTTTACAGTCCTCCTAGGACCTTCCTACTTCGGAATTGCGATGTGATTTTGGTGGAAATATTTTAATTTTCTAACAACGTGAAGTTTGATCTGAAGACGTTTGATCAACGTAAAGTTATCCGAACAACTGAATAGGAGAAAATCATATAATCATACATAATGTTACCTATATCACAATGTTTTTGAAAGAAGTCTCTAATGCTCACCTAGGCTGCATTTACAGTAAAAACAGGAATATTTTTGTGATATATTATTATTTAAAACAACTGTTTTCTATTTTTGTATATTTTGACTTTTAATTTATTTATTACTGATATGATCAATAAATAAATACAAATAAAAAAATGCAAGCAACATACACTACCATTTCAAGTTTGGGGTCAGTAAGATTTTTTATTTATTTATTACCGTTATTTATTTATTTTCCAGCAAAGATGCATTAAATTGATCAAATGTGACAGTAAGGACTTTTTGAGGTTAAAAGATTTCTATTTCAAATAAATGCTGTACTTTTGAACTTTATAAATTCAAAATAGCTTTTCAAACGGTTTTCATAAAACTACGAGGAAGCACAATGTTTTTCAAGATCGATAATAGTAAGAAATGTTTCTTGAGCAGCAAGACTGGAGTATTGATGCTGAAAATTCAGCTTTGCATCACATGAATAAATTACATTTTTAAAAAATGACAACAAAGCAAAACTTATTCTAAATTATAATAATATTTCACAATATTACTGTTTTTACTGTATTTTTAATCAAATAAATGTAGCATTTAATAAGCATATTAGCATTTAATAATAAGAGACTTCTTTCAAAATCTTGCCGACTCCAAATTTTCTGAACGGTAGTGTATATAATATTGCAAATATCATTATATTACACTAGTGACTGACGCTTGACATGATTTAAGGCCAGCATGACACTGTCTTTTGTATTCCCAGCATGCTCTCATGTAGCTATCAGTGCAACTCAAGCATGTCTATCAAGCTCCACACAGGCATCAAACAGCACCGCCCACTGCCAGAGACGGTACACACCTGTCCACACACACCTGTTCACACACAAACATGTGTACGTCGCAAAACAGCACATACATGCGTTCTGGTGAACTTTTAATTCTAGAATAGCATTTTGAGTCTTCCATACATTCAGACATAGACCTTTTAAATGAAAAAGTGCTGTTCATAGCTTCATCTTTGGTTCCGGGAACATCATTAATTAACCACTGGAGAACATTCTGCGTGCGTTCTTATTACACTGTCTTTCAAAAAAAAACAAAAAAAACTCATCACACAGAGAAACTAACCAAACAGGAATCATATACTAATGTTAGGGGAACATTCTGTGCTTCTGGATAAACCACATGATTACACCTGCTTGACGAAGTGTGACAAAAATCAATTTAGGTGAATTTCAGCTTGTTCCTTTGATCAAGTGAAATGAATGGAGATGGACATCAACACCTTCAAATGCCTTTTAGATCCTTTAGACTGTGTTGGATGATGCTCTAAGCCCTTTCTTCATTTATCGATAGCTTGAAAATATGTGGAAAAAGTAAATGAGCTTACATTAGCGGCTGATGAAGCCCTGCTTTGATGAAACTTTAATGATTACTCCTACCATGTAATTACTTTTATGAGGAAGCAAAGGACCCTGCGGCCTACTTTGTTACCATAGATGCCACATTACCATTATAATGCCATTTGCAAGTAATACAGCAACTTTGAGAACAGACCTGCCTACAAGGAGGATGAAAAGAGAAACTGTAACGCATTTGTTAAAATGGTCAACAGAGAATAAAACAGCATAACAATTTACGTATACAATATAGAAATATTTCAGAACAATAATATATACATAGACTTGGCCAAAAACCATTAAAAGAGAATAAGATATCTATAATATCAGCATGTACGAGTGAAGGAAATTAGTCATCCCTTTAAACAAGGTGTTCTGAAGTAAATGAATTCATACACTGAATTATGAGCGTGAAACTGTTCAGTGTTTTTTGGCAGGATGTCACCTATTTTAGATGTAAAATGTGTCCTGTAAGGCTGGAAGCATTAAGTGAAACAGCAGCAGGCCGTGGCCTCCCTACAAAAGCCATCGAGTTATTCTTTAGCTGACCTTGTCCACAATTGTGATTTAGAGACGCTCAATTGCCAACACACACACACACACACACACACAAACAAGGAGCGAATGGAAATCCAACGTCTCCGCCCTCCTTCAATCCCTTCCCCTGCTCGCACCTCCTTTTACAATCCATCATCTGAGCTGTAAAAAAATATATATGAGGTTTCACTAAATGTATATTGACCTACACTCTGTGATCTTATTACAATGGCTTTAACAAGAGAACAAAATTTGAAATATACACACATAAAAACGTAAAATTCAATTTTATATATAAATTATTTTTTTAATGTATATTTGCCATGCCATTTTTGTTTTTAGTTTTGCTATTATTGTTGTAATGATATAATCTATATATTCTCAAAATCATCCTCCATTTTTTAACTAACAAATGGAATCATGCTGCAGGAAGTGACATCATTTCTGGTTGAAAAATTAACAGCATCAACATCAATAAGTATTAGCAATGGATTTAATGAATTCTCCAACATATTAAGGTCTTTACGGTATTTGATTTGAATTATATCTACAAAATATCGATGTTTAATAAAGTTTCAGAAATTTGTACGATATAATAAAAAAATTCAAAAGAGGGTTATAAAAGGCTGCTCAAAATACAACGAGAACAAGTAATATTGTGAAATATTATTATAATTTAGCACAACTGTTTTCTATTTGAATATATTTTAAAATGTAATTTATTCCAGTGAAGCAAAGTTGAATTTTCAGCATCATTATTCCAGTCTTCAGTGTCACAAGATCCTTCAGAAATCATTAGGCTATAAAATGTTCAATCATGTTCTGAATGCTAATAAAATGTTCTATCCTGTTTAGAAATTTGCATGATATTATTAAAAATTTCAAATGAAAAAAAAAAAGCTAAATTAACTTTCAGAGGACATGGTGGACATGGTTGGATTAAAAAAAAAAAGTGCAATATAACAACAAAGTTAAAGTCAAAGTTTCATAGTGCAAACTTAAAGTATGTGTATATTTTCCTTCATCTGCAAATATGAAAACAGACACATTTTAGAGTTCATCTTCAAAATCAGACATTACATCATTCTAAAAGTTGTAAAAGTGACCAAATAGTCTGGAAAATGTTATTAAGGAGTGTTTGACAGGAAAGGGCCCGCCATCACAACCGATATGCCCCGGGGAGCCCACGTTACACCAGCTCTGTCCCCCCAATCAATCAGCTGTATCCCTCCCTCAGAGCGGCTGAAACAGATCCAGAGAGCCTGAATCAATTAACAGCTGATGTGGGCTGAAGGTTAATGCATGCAAGACCAGGAAAACAGCAGCCATTACTCATGAGGTGAGCGCTGTAATCACGAGGCTTGTTAGCTTATCAGGAGCTGTTTTATAGTTTGCCCTACACAAAGCCTTTCTTCTTCATTTAGAGACAAAGAGAAGGGTCACCTTTTTCTTTCTGCAGAATCTGTTGAAGTAGAGGGTAAGAACTTGACGACCTGGACTCCAGGTATCATAGCTTGGGACTTTAAAAAGTTAATTGCTGTTTTCAGAAAGACTTTTGGGGACAGAAGATGTTTTTCATTAAAAAAAAAAAAAAAAAATTTGCTTTATGCATATTAGCAATCTTGTGCTGCCACAAGGAAATAAGGGAAATGTAATTTGGTCACCCAAGCTTGTCAACTCATAAACAAGTTATGTAACACGCATTATCACTGTAATTCATCAACAAAAGTGCGAGAGAAAAAAAACTATAGTACAGTCAACATTCACAATTACAACTTTAATCAATACCAGTTAGCTCCACCAACGGCTCAGAGATTGGCTGGTTAGTATAACTGCTCAAAGTCTATGCCGAAACACCCTCATCCATAAACAAGTATTATCGCTCTTGTGTGAAACATGGCAGGTTTGAGACTGATGACTCGCCTGGAACGAAGTGATGAGGCAGAAGAAGTGTAAAACTCTTCCTCTCCTGCTGGAATGAATCCTGCCTCGTCTGCTGTCTTATAATAGAGCCAGAGCCCGACGAGACTGCGCTGTGCAGGGGGAGATTTACTACTGCCTTCTCTGCATGAGCGGCCCGCACAACGGATTTTGTTTTGTTAGCATCTCTCTTCACTGCTCTGTGCTGGGTAAGAGTAATTACAGCTGGAGGATGCACGACTGCATCTACAGGAAGCTAAACAGATTTACAGCTAATACTCTCTCTCTCTTTTCCTCTGGGTATGTATTTGCGTTCATGTGAGATTTAATTTACTTGCTAAAACTAATCACAGTAATAAAGAAAATACATTTATTGTAAATTATTCCAGTTTGATATAAGGTTTTAATATTTTCTGACCTGTATAAGCTTAATTTGCTTTATATAAGATTATTATGACCAGCAGAGGGCGATATTGGGGAAAAAAAAAAATTTTCTTCATTGTACTGTATTATTGAAGAATTTATCATATTCACATGATTTTACCCCAAGAAAAAAAAAAGTCTACTATTAGGATGATAAAATTTTGACAATATTTTCAGGATGATAAAAAGCTCATTTTCTCCCCCGTTTTATAATGAAAGACAAGTCTCTCATTAATGTAAAAAAAATATTATTATAGATTTGATATGATGTATTTATTCCTCATATTTGTTGCTCTGCCTTTGATTAAAAATGCATTGGTTTTAATTTATTAAAAAAAAACAAACATAAAATTACAGCAAAACAGAATTTTGAACTGAAAAAAATAATCTTAAGTAGAACCAAAATAATAAAAACTACTATACATTGGGCTACAAATGTTCTGACCAGCAGATGGCAGTGTTGATGCTGTAAGCATTATTATAACAACACCACAGAAGAGAAAACGTCAAAATATCAAACTTTCTTGTTAAGTATTACTTTTGCACATATTATGGATTTTATGCACAGCACTGAAGGACTCCTGACTCCTGTGTGGTGTGGGATGCATTACTAAAAAGTGCCAGTCTTTGAGGAAACAGCAGCTGTTTAGAAATAAACTGCATTGTAGTTTTAAATGAGCCTAGTCAAAAAGGAATCATTATTTTGTCAGACTTATATCAATATATCCACTGTCACAGAGAGCAGGAGAGATCTCTTTTAACTCTCCGAATCTTTAGACATGGCTGAAAAATACACTTCAGTGAACCTTCCGCTCCCAGTAGAGCCTTTCAATTGCAAATGGCTCTTCAAAAAGCTCTCTTTGAATAAAAATGCCTTGGGTTCCTCAAAGGATCGTGCTCTCTAAGGCATTTTCAATAACTGCGTGTTCTCTGAAAAACTTTCCAGTCAATCATACAGTAGAGGGTCAGTGAGGTTCTTTAGCGTTACTTTCCTGTCTACAATCTGCAGTTGTAATTCGTCCCTGAACCAGTAGATGGCAGCATCTCACTTAGAGTCAATTTACAACAAAGGATTTCCGTTCACTGCTCAGAATGAATTTCTGCAGAGATTCGGTTAATAATTCTGTGTGCTATTTTGGGATTTAGGTGCATTTTGACCTGTAAAATATGACCAATGTGCTTCAATATCACCAAAAAATAGCACATTTTGAAGATGTTACAATGGTAATAGTGTGTTTTTGGACATGCAATCTTTTGAATACCATACCAAAACAGCATCATATTAGCATCTGATACAATGAAAGGGGCTTTCTGTATCACCTTTGGAATTTTTATATAGGTCACATGTAGTGTGACCAGTTTTTGACCAGTTTTTATTTGAATAGTCAAAAAAGCCCCAACTAAATCTCACTATTTCAAGCAGCCACAGAACACAATAACCGACCAATAGAGGGCAGCGCCGCCTCACATTCACCAGACGCCCGACTCCGACAGACGACCCCAGCTTTACCTCAAACTTAAACAGGCAATCATAGAGTTTCATTGGGACTAATTACCGTCTTTCTTCAAAAACCAAAATGTGAATGATTGATGCAGTTTGTTTTCAAATTAACATCCAAAATGGCTCCTTTAGCGCATGGAGCGGCTAATTGGGGTAAGTACATACACATACATCCATAATGCAAATACCCCGGGTGAGCTGGAATACAGAACGCCGACGCTGTCTGGCGACGACCTCTGCTTTCATTAATAAGCCCCTAAGCCCTCGGAGAGGAGCAGAGGAATCATTTAGGGGAGGATCAATGGGGCGCTACGGTGAGGGTGAGATCTTTATACCGCGGGACTGGCTTAGTTCAGCCGCTGTGAATAAAACAATCAGGATAAAAAGTTCATCCTTGGGAATCCAAGTAACTCGATGGTGTATTTCTCGTTATATTTCATCAAAGGGTTTCACATGCACCCCATGAACAAAGCGAAGTTTAGCTACATTTACGACTATTGCTTTTAAAGTTTGACTCTGATGCAAGCTGCACAGATCATATGAGTGTGTTTCAATCGGAAATAAGTTGCATTTATAGGATAGAAACACATTGTTTGTTCTTTATCCCTTAAATAAGATGAAAATTCACTAAAAGAGCTTTAGTGTTATTATATAAAGAGTGGGACTCTCATTTTGGAGTTTTCAAACTGGACCACAAGATGGAAATTGTATTTGCAATTAATATTTAGGAGGACGATTACACCTTAAATTTGCAATATATACACAGAAGCCCAAGTCTGTACCCCATTGACGTTCAAATTGTTTGCTAAAGGGATAATTCACCCCCAGAATGAAACATTTCTCATCACATGTTGTTCCAAAATTGTATAACTCTTCTGTCTTCTGCAGAACACAAAAAAAAAAGATATTCTGAAAAACATTGGGAATCAAGGCCATTGACTTCCAATGTATGGACAAAAAAAAAAAGAAGATATAAGAAGATATTTTGAGAATTTTATGTTTCACAGAAGAAAGCAAACTATACAGTTTTGAAGACATGAGGGTGAGTAAATAATTAACAGAATTTTCATTTTTGGGTTAATTATTCAATGGGGTCCAAACAACCATCAGGATAAATGTATCCTTCTATGTATATTTTGCAAATTTTAGGAGTAATTGTCATCCTAAAGATGAATTGCAATATGCTACCGTAAAATAAAATCCAAAAGTATGAGAAATTATATTTCCATCCAAAAACAGGGTCTGTAATAACACTAAAGCTTCTTTAAGTTATCAAACTATAACACAGCAATAAACAAATATAAAACCCACACTAATCCCAATAACACAAAAGAGGGTTTGCATAATCACAAATTCTAAGAATCCACAAGCACTGACTGTGCAGTGCGAGACAGCAGCTATTTTTTACCTATGGCTCATTTGAAGGATTACAGGGGCGGAGAGAGAAAGAAAAAACATGGATCGACGGCTGGCCGGGCGAGACATCCCAACAGCATCCTGAGACATGTGCTGGCGGCTCCCTCTCAGTGGCAGTATGCAAATCCGCTGCTAAATTTCATTTTTCTAATCCCCTTAATCAGAAGCAGGGGAATAGGAGCCAGCTGCGAGGAACCTGTGTTAAGATGTAATTAAGCATCTGATTGAATTTCACCACATACCCAAAGAGGGTCCGTGCCAGGGCGGGGAGCGGCCCGTGAGGGGGATTCATGATAGCATGAGGGGATGGGTGGAGGGGGCTGTTTTTACATATCGGTTTGATGGACTCCTAATGGGCCAGTGGGCGACTGGGAACATTGTAAGTCAAATTTCTGCACATGGGATAAACAGCAAGCTCTCGTGTTGATATGTGTGCTTTGTCTAGATGACAATTATAATTGCACTCATTTTTGTGTTGTATTTTCATGAAAAACAGAAATGCTGCCAGAAGCCAGAAATCCAGGTTCAGTGTCAGAACCTTTAAATCATAAATAACAATAAATAAAGATTGGTATACATAAATATATAATATAATAATAAATTTTAAATTATAGTTCTATAATAAATTATATTTATACATATATATATATATATTTATATATAATTTACTATATACTCTCTAAATTGACTGTAAAGAAACGGCAAGTAATACTAAATTAAACACACATATGTATACACACAGAGAGAGAATATATATATAATGCATTAAAATAACTATTTTCACTCTGAAATTGCTTGTAAATTTCACAATTAATTATAAAGAAACAGCAAGTAACACACTGAATTAAACTTTACATTTTAAATGAGAAAGACTGAAGCAGTATTTTCATTTTAAATGTACTTCAAAACTTTTTTACTTTGAAACATTATTTTTTTTGTGCACACACACACACACGTTGCTATTTATACATATTTATTAACGGAATATACCATTTATATATACTGTTCAAAATAGTTATTTAAGAAAATGGATATTATTCTTCAACACACAACCAGCATACTAACAAATGAACTCAGAGAACGATTTAAAACTTTTGGCTCCAATTTATACACACACAGTCTCTCTCACACGAGTCTAATTCCTGCTGAAATTCCCTTTCGCTCAGATGGAGGCAGATGAAACGGAGGGCGCAGTAGGGGTTTTGGAGAGGGGAGGAGAGCGGAGGGATGTTAAACTTGCTCAGGTGGCTTTGGGACAGAGAGGGCTTGGGGGAAGGGAGCAGATCTATTACGCCTCTCTTTCATCAGTGCCAACTGAGCCGCACCCCACCTGTGGCACCCCACATGACACCGCCGGCCGTGACCCCGGAGCCACCGAGTTAACAGGCGGATCTGTGCCGCCACCTGCTCGCTGTGCTGCTCCGTCTCATGTGCCACTCCTGAGGGTTATCAGCTGAGACCGTCGCCCCTCCCTTCACGTCGCCTCGTTTTCTGCGGCTATGAGAGCCCCCACGTAGAGTGAAGTGACATTCACACTTGGGCGGAGAAGGCGACACTTCGCCGCTGGATGGGGACTCCCTACCGACCCGAGACAAAAGCTCAAGCTTTTTATCTCTACGCACTCGGTTTTTCGCTCTCTCGTGGTTTTCTCAGACTCAAACTCGGATTCTCTTAATCTCTCTGAGAGGGAAGGACGAATGCGAGCAGGCGGTCAGTCCACTCCTGCTGGTTTGAAACTTACAAGATGCTTCCCTAGAGCACTCCACTTCCTGTAAAGCTAAAGCACTGTCATTTGAATCCCAAACAAGTGCAGTCTCTCTCTTCCTCTCTGTGCATAAGTAAATGATGAAGGTACAGACAACCATTTATGACCACAAAATAAACCCAACGTGATATTGAAGAATCTTGTATATGGTGATATCTATATATACCAACAAAAAAAATAGCTGTGGTTGCCAGAACTTCTCTGTAAAAAAAAATACAGTTGTAACGTTTAGGTTTTACGGATTGAACTTAAATCTGCAGTTAAAAAAAAAAAAACTATTTCATTAACTGGTATAATGACAACATACCAACCTACTTGAATACTTGTCAGTTAACTTTTTCCATCAAATTCACTTTTTTTGGGCTGTAATTTAAGATACTTGTTCTTTTTAACTTCCAAAAACTGTCAATTTTACAGTAATCTAATGCCCCGTAAATTTATCTTAGTTTTTCACTGAAATATTTTACTACAACTGATCGTTAGCCAATTAATAGTTTTTAACCATAGCATTTTTAGTCTTTTGCCATTAAAATTACAATAATTTTTTCAGCATAGACAGAGTAATGGAACGATTGATAAATAGAACAATAGATAGAACAATAGAACTATAGATAGATAGATAGATACATAGATCCTGCTTAATATGTGGCTGCTTAAGTAAATAAATAAATGGAGAGGAAATATTGATTTAAGCTAAATGATTTTAATATATGACACCGCTGAGTGATATGAAACTAGCAAATCTTTGAGAACAGAAGACTGAGACTTCAGAGTCTTCAGTTGAGCAGTCACTTTATAAAAATATCTGATTAGAGAATGCAGCAATAGACTAATCAGAATCAAGAATAATGCTAATTAATGCGATAACACCAACAGTGTATTAATATCCCTCAAGAAAGCCTGGCAACATTTCAAGCACTCTTTATTCTGATGAAAACCTACAGACAGCAGTGCTTTAGGTATGAACAATGTTTTACCAGATGTGAAAGTGGCATTGATTTTTCTCAATTGTGTTTGCTCTGTGTTGGCCTATTAGATATAGATTCTCCAGCACGGCCATCTCGACACTTCTTAAAGTGACGTCCTTTCGATAAAACTGTCTCAGGATTTTTCAATAAAGCCACGTGTCAAAAACAGCCACAGTGAAACTCAATAATGTCACTCAATGAGCTCAGAGGCCTCAACGCTCAAACGATGCTGCAGACAAACCAAGACAAGACAAATGATACTGACCCTTAAACATAAACTAGTCAGTATGCTATAAATCTGAGAGGAAGTAAATATAGATATCATTTGGGTGAAATAGTTCAAAGGCAGAGCACTCAATCAATACAACATTTTATTGTATTCACAATTTGCATATTATATAAATAGACTTTCAATTAAAAGTTAACTATTTTTGTTTTACCTAAAACCATTTTCATTATGTGAGCTATTGCTACAAATATACATGTGCTACTTATGACCGGTTTTGTGGTCCAGGGTCACAAATGTGAATGGCATCACATGTTAAATCATCATTCATCATAATGTGGTGGAAACCGTATTTGAAACTTTTTTTTAAATAAAATAGGCAGCTTCTTTGTCTGAATTGTATGCATCCTAAATACACACAATTACTATATATATATATATATATATATATATATATATATATATATATATATATATATACACACACATACACTGATATGAAGAAAGATTATCATCCAGACAGACTGGATGATGATGAGATCAGATCACTGTATGGAGCACTGGCTCTTGTCAGACTCTCTCTAGGTTATTACAAGTTATGATTAAAATAAATGTTTGGAAATGTAAACTGATACATACATCATAATATAATAACATAACAACAACATAATATTATTTATTTACCTTTTTTGTATAAAGCAGCATAAACATTATAGACAAAACTTGTTATATTTGAGTGACAATTGATGAAGATATGTATTTATTGTGTGAAAATCTATAAGTAAATAGATATATTTACTTATACACAATAAATACAGTGGTTATGTCTGGATGTGAGACATGGGTAAAACAATAAAATCTACACACACAAAAAATATAGCTATTTGAAAAACAGCGTAGTCCTTGAAAGAACATTTCCAAGACCATTTTAATTAGACGTTATGTTTCATATAACAAAAAGAAACCAATTTAAATCTGTCAGTTTTAACAGAAATCAGCCCTTGGGATATAAAGATGCCTATTAAAAAACACTGCATGCGTGGTCTTGGAGGAATCGCATCTGAAGCATATGGTTGCATGAATCAGACACTTTGTGAGGTTTATCCTGAGACGCCTCAAATGAAACAGCAAGTTTGCCTGTAGCAAAAAGTGAGCTGCTGCGCTGCGTAAGAGACCCTCAGAACATGAACATTGCAATTACATCAACTTTCAGACCATCTGTACCTCCAGACATGGAGGATTTGTCTTTTGAAAGAACATTTGGTTGTTCTTTCCAACATTTTCATTGTTTTTCTGTCGTAAAAACAATATGGGAACAATAAAAAAATAATCAACATATCACGTTGAAGGATTTTCCTCACAGCCGAGCTTCTATTACCACTATCTCTCTTTCTCCGTGCTAAATTATCGATCTCTTCTAGCTCATAAACATCATATATTCTATAACATGAGAGGACACTGGAGACGGCAGGTCATACTGTAAATAAAGACAAACACCGGCATGTTGTCTTTTGGGAGACAATACGGCTAGACGGGTATATTAACCGTAGAAAAGCTGAACTCATTACGAGAGGTCTCGTGGCATATTAGTGGCAAGGAAGGCGACAGAGAATTAATCTTCACGCTTGTGAATTCGTCACACTGTTTCCCAACGACCTAATGACACTTTTATCATAACTCTTTATTACCATTCCCGAACCCAAACTCGAAATTATGTAAATGCGCCGGCATCATACTCTCTGAGCGTCGTTGTGTTTGCTGGCTGTTTGCTCAAGCGTGAATCCAATTCCTCTCAGCGTCCTCATTAATGAATTGCTCGGTTATGGTTTGACTAACCGTCCAGAGGACCAGACGCGCAGGAAGGTGTCCAAGAATCATCGAATTTTTGAGACTTTTGGATAGTCGCCTCAAACATGCCATCCCCTCTCACTAACGCGACCCTGGATCATCATCACGGGGCCGCGGTTGTCCAACACAATTACCAGGTTGTGGTTCAGCCGAAGCTTAATCACGGCTGGAGTCTCCTGTTTCTGGTTTTAATGTTGTTCTTCACAGTTTGCTGAATAGGATTTTTTTTTTTGTCTTTGCGAGCAGGTAAGAAAAAATTGATTGAGTTGGACATCCATATTTATAGCTGATTTTGTCCTTCGCGTTTACAGAATACAGAATGCCGCTGTTGATTCTATCAGTCTGTCTGAGATTCTGAATCTATTTGAGCAGGTACGAGGTCACAAACACTCTTTATGATAATTTCCTCCAGTCTTACCTCATTTTAGAGGCTTTGTCTAAACCTTGAGCCTTTTCTTGGATTCTTCAGTCACAATCTATCTACCTATCTAAAAGCGTTCTGCCCTTGGTTTCTGGACAATACTGCCACTACTGTGGGCATCAAATACAAAAAAGTATACACGAGTAACACAAAGAGAATCTTTAAAAAAGCAGAAAAAATTCTCTATGCATGCATCAAGGCTTGTAAGATTGAGCAGCCCTGCCTTGGGTGGAGGGGCTGCACTTGGAAACAAAAGCCCCTGCAGTGCAGGGAAAAACTCTCAACAGTAAACACACAACAGCTGTCTCCACTGGGCTCATCTGGACAGCCGTCCACCATCGGACGTGCTGCCCTCTGTTTACATGGTCAGTGCTGAGTTTACTGAACAAACTCTGGCCAGAGGGACAGATGGGAGGTGGAGGTCCGGCCGTTGTTTGCCATCCTTCCAGATGGGGAGACGGCCCGGGAGAAAGAGAGAGAGACAAAGAGCAAGTCTAAGAGAGAGAGAGAGAGCAGGGAAAAGGACAATTGGACCACGGGTGATCAAAAGCACTTGAGTAAGCATGCAGGCGAGGCTGCGGAAGAGGGGGATTTATCACGCCATATGATTTTATGACCACGGATGAACTCCATGTGCAAGAATTGCACCCTTCATGCTCCATGTACCATGTGCACAGGTCCCTGTTAAGACCCACTGTAGGATCTCTCATAGAGGCTGCTAATTTTACAAAAATAAAGTCGCAGAGTTTTACGATTGCCAAAGGTTTTATATGTGTTCTGTTTCTCTAAGAAAACACTGGGGCTCTACATAACACCTTAAATTAGCCATAAAAGTCCCTCATTGCTTGTTTTATTGTTGCACTGGGCATAATATATAATAAAATAATCATTGCTGCAATGTTAGACACAGACAAAAGAACATCATTCAGTATTATTAAAGGTGTTTGCCAAGGCAAGCATCCCTAATATTATTGCTCATACTTAAAGTTTTCACAAGTTTTCTGTCCTATTCAAGCCATAAGACCTCATATGCTAAAGGATAATAATAAAATTTTAAAGCAAATATTAAAATTATTTATATATATATATATATATAGTTAAATTTTGAAATTTATTACAATATTTTTTGTGTGACCATGTATCTTAAATGACACATTATCATTTGAACAGTATCTTACAAATTATACATCACTATAACGACTCAAGCTTCATTTAGAATCGGACATAACTGGAAAATGACAGTTCATTTGTGAACTTGTCACTGAATAATTCAGTGAATCTGATTCAAACTGTTAACTCACAAACAGTTTGAGATGGTTTCCTGAATCTTTATGGCTAACTTGTTACAAAGAACCATTTGGTTGCAAATCAGATATCACTGCTCGTGCTGTGTTTGTGTTGGAATGGAGGAAAGATAAAGATATAATTAAAGATATGATGCCAACTTGCAAGATCACATTTGACGATCACATTAGATGTTATCATCACATTCTGGATCTAATGAATATAGGCTATTATAGAGTATTCTCTCATGCATTTAAATGCGGTAGTCACTGATATTTGACAAATACTGGCAATCTATAAAAAAGTGTAAGTGACAATATACTGATAAATGTGCAAGTGTGCGCTCCATAAATATAAAAATAGGAAAACTAAAGTCACTGAATTGGCCTCTATTTTTTCTCTCTCTTCCTCCCTTGTGATTTGTCTCTCTCTATTTCTTTACCTCTCTTAATCTTCCTCTCTCGCACACACACTCAATTCAAAACCCACAGGTACTTGTGGGCTCTAGGGCTCATGAAAGCACTGTTCCCCTTCCTCACCAGGTCGGGAGGTCAGTCCACCTGAGACGTCCTCCTCGCTGACTTTTTTCCGCTGTAATGGGGAAGCAAGGGAGCGAGAGAGCAGCAGTGAACACCTGTCTCCCCCGGCTAGCTTAATTGGATACCCATGACATCAGTACGAATGCATGCTTAACTGAAAGACCCGGGCCAGACGGTCGGTTTATGTCTGAATAATTGACTTCATTTTAAAAATGGAGAGAGTCTCTCCAAATCTCTGCCTTTAAAACGGAGGTGATCATTATTTTTGAGCTAAAGGTCTTATCAGATGTCTCTAGACACCTTTTCCATGCGGAAAGGGACCTGGCTTAAATTTCTGTATTTGTTTGTCTTCTCGACGCCCCCAGCTAGTGGTGCCATTCGATTAGCCTAATTCTTCTAGACCAAAATGGTATGTGCATTGTTTGAAAGGCCTGTGAGGTACTAAAATCCCCTATAATTCACTCGCTGAATCGACAGGTCAATTGCTTTAAAAAATCCAGCTCAATTTGTGCTGTTGGCAGCTCAGGGCTGAAGTAAGACTCTGTATTGAGGTACGTGCTAATGTGTGTTAATACACTAAAAGCCCGCTGTCTATCTGGGCCTGCGGACCGCTGGCGGTAAATCATAGCACGTGTCAGCTTTGGACCAAGGTCTGTGTCAGCCCACTGGATCCAGATTAAATTAGTTGTCAAGTCTAATTGTGCAGGACTTCTAGAGTAAGCCATGAAGTGAAATACACCACTTCAGCATTAAAATGAGGAATATTCTGGGTTAAATACAAGTTAAGCTCTATCGACAGCATTTGAAGATGAAAATAATACAAGCTAGCACAAAAAACGGCTTGAACGTACACTTCCATTTTAAGTGTGTTACTGCAAACACAATTTTTGTTTGATTCATTTCTGTGGTAAATGCCGCAGATGCTGTCAATAGAGCTTAACTTGCATTTAACCTAGAATATCTCACTATTGCTCATTCCTTTAGAGAGTATGCTGCAACAAATACGCTAACAAGGCCTTCCATGGCTCTAAATTCACTTTCCTATCAGATCACATTAGGTAGAGTGCTGCGCCTTCGTATGAGACCACCAGACTGCGCCACCTGTTGGTTGTAATCTCTAATATCAATTTTAAAAATGGCTGAATTCATGAAGTTGAATTCATGATGCTGAAACATTGAGGCATGCATGGTGTGATCTATTTTTATGCATATAAACAACACAAAACTAGCAAAAAAACAGGGGTCATTCTCAGGAAATGGTTCCCTTTGTATACTACTGTATGTACAGTATGTCCCCATATATGTAACAGATTTCACTTTCGTCTTCTTAAATAAGTATCTAAACTCCAAAATTAACATTACTGATGGAAAAATAACTATCAGTACTTTCCAAGGCTGTATACAGGGATTTAGAGAACAGAAAACAGTTTAGAAACCTTATATGTTATAAAACTTGTATTTATAAGAATGCAAATAAATGGCAATATATTACTATTACTTCAATGGTATTTTGATCATTTCATTAAAAAGCTTTTACATGCACTGTTTTTTTTTTTTTTTATTAAAGGAACATCTGCAAAATCTGAACTGCCTTGACGATTAAGAGTTTTAGGGGGTGTAAACTTTTGCACTCAACTATAAAATTTGCATACAAAGTATTTAAAATGCTAGATACTTTGGTTTATGTAAGTGTTGATTGATCTACCACCTCTTATCCATATATCTCTGGCTCTAATCACATATTAAGGATTGGAGGTTAGTTTAATGAAGTTTAAAGAGATTGTTCACCCAAAAATGAAAAGCCCTTACTCACCCTCAGGCTCTTCCAAACTATAAAACTATAAAATATATAAAATGTATTATCTATAACAAAAAAAAAATAAAAACTAATCACAAAATTATTTATTACTTAATTATTTATTTATTTATTTAAAAAAAATAATTTATATACAGCCTCAAAAATTATTTTAAATGAAAAAGTATTCCTCACCATTTCCTGAGAATGACACATAAACATATTCATGAAAGTTCTTGTTTCCTTATTCATTGAAATGCCCTTCATACTTTAAAGTCAATGATGACACACATGACTTTACCATGAAAAGACAAGACTTCAGAGTCAACCTATGCTTGCTTGTTTAACCGTTTCATAGTACATCACTATCAAAAACAGAAAAACAGATTATTCCATCCCAAAATATGATTTACCACCTAATATCTGGTTATTTATTACTGAAGCCTTAAATTTATTCCGTCCAAAGCAGACCTGAGGGACCGTGTGAATGACAAATCTGCCGTCAGCAGAAACATCTTCATCAGTATTGAAATTCTCAGAACAGGGATTCATTACAGGTTCCTGATGCTACGGGATCTACAGACGAGCGTGGACAAAGGCCAGCGCTAGACAATCGATCCCCCTCTGCCATCAATTTCGCTACTTATTCTGGCCCTCGACACAGGGATTATTCTTTTGGGCCGAACCCCAAAGTGGCCCACTGACTGATGGGAAATCAATACGGAAGGGCAGAATTCTCAGAAGCGCTGTGGGAAGAGAGGAGACTTGTACAGTAGTGATGTCAGAGATTGGGAGAGAAACACTCGTCAGCAGAGAAATGAAGATGTGATAAGAGCGTGACGGAGTGAGGAGTGTGAAAGAGTTCAAAGCATCTATTCACACATCAGTGTGTAAATGAAAGTATGAAGAAGAGCGTCACCCGGAGGAAAGAAAACCACAAATGAGATCTCTGTAATATCTCAATTGTTTATTCTAGACAGCAATAAGATTAAAGGTGCACTCTGAGATGTTCTTTCTCATTAAAAAAAGTTTTACACAAAGATTGAGATGAAGTCATGTTGGCAGTTCACACTCTGGTGCTGCACTGACTGTCAGGCAGTCGTTCAGCATGGAGTCGGCAACATTGCCGCTCGGTAATAGTGTGCACCCATAATAGCCACAAAGGAGGTGCTCATGACCATCCTTCAGAATCACAAAATTATAAATGGGACACCCTTTAGACCACATTCAAGGCAGGCGCCATATTGAATGAATAAAAACAAGGATGTGAAGATTAGATGCATGGCCTGTATTAAAGGGGTCATCGGATGCCCATTATGATTCTTTAGGGTCTTAATGAAAAGTCTATAGCATACTTTGATTAAAATTTCTCAATGGTAGTGTAAAACAACACACTTTTTACCCTGTCAAAGTAAGTTCTGTTCACAGCAAGTTGCTTTAGTGCATGGTCCTTTAAATGCTAATGAGCTCTGCTCACCCCGCCCTTCTCTTCCGTGGGGTGATGAGCCGTTCTCACAAGACTGTTTACTTTAGCCACGGAACTTGCTAACTAGCACGTTATTAGGAAAGGCGATTTTCAAAGATTCATAAAAGAACCTTACACTCATTTCTTCTGGAGGTGAAGCTGGATTACGAATGATTCGCACGAACATAAACTTCATTTAGGTAGATCAGGGGGCGCATTCCCTTCAGAAACAAACGTAATCCACTGCATCTTCAGCGGCTCAGATGTCAAGAGTGAATGACAACTGCTATGTTCATTATTACATCAAATAACAAAACACCTCAATCGCTTAGGAGACATTCTTGTCTACTCCTGCTTCGGTGTCGAAACAATGGCAGACTGATGACAGCTCACTCAGGGCGGGTCTAAGGTAAAACGCTAGTGTCAATCAATAATCGTGGGAGGGCCTGGGTCTGTGTGACGTCACACGACTTGATTTGAGAAAGGGGATATTATTTATAGGGATTAAAAAAAAAAAACACTGAGTGGATTTTTTATCATTATAGGGTGGATGTGTACAAACACTGCCAACACAATTTATGTTCAAACAACATGTAAAAGTGAATTTTGCATCTGATGACCCCTTTAAGGTTTTAACGTTCTAAGTCATGTCTAAACATTTTACAATTCTCGTCTTCCAGAGTTTTGTGTGACCAGGAATTGTTTTGGACAGACATATTTTTAGTGAGCAACAGAAACTATATTACAAGCAATACTTGAACCGACTGTACATCTATCCCTCATAGCCTTGCTTTCATTCATGAAAATTAAAAAAATGGTGGAATTAACGTCACAGAACGACTGAGATACACATCAAGTATGTCATTTGAGAGTTTGCTTTGAATATACACTGCCTTCCAAAAGTTTGGAAACGCCCTAGAAAGTGGGGTTTTGGACAATATTGGCATGAATCTTTTTTAATTTGTGATAATTTTGCACTGATAAGGGACAACACAAACTACGAAAACATATTTTATTACATAAACAGTTTATACATAGAAAAAAACTTACATTTTCGATTCATCAAAATATCCACCATTAACAGCTATTACAGCTCTGCATAATCTGGGCATCCGAGCTGTCAGTTTATTCAAACATTGACTTGATATATTACTCCAAGCCTCCTGAAGGATTGCCCAAAGATGATTCACACTGGTTGGACACTTCTTATGGACAGCTGGCAAAGGGGCATGTCTGACTTTGACATGTATATATTGCCATTATTATGTAATCAAAATGAAAATTATTATTGCTGGTCTTCAATGATAATGTCAAGTTACTTTAATGTACAGTATTTGCACCAAAAAATGATAAGGATTTATGCTGATATCGTCCAAAACCACACTTTGCCAGGGGTGTTTCCAAACTTTTGGAGGGCAGTGTAGTACTAAGATTTTTTCTGGTTTTTGAAAGAAGTCTCTTGTGCTCACCAAGGCTGCAAATATTTGATCATGGCAAAGCTTAATTTTCGTCATCACTACATGAAAAGATACCAAAATTTGAAATCAAAAATCAGAGATCCCAATATGAACTCAAAACACTCCTCATCAAACTTACAAGACTAAATCATCCAGATCCATTTTGGATCCCACTGACGTTCAAAGTATGAACAAACACTGTTGAAATGGCCTTCAAAATATCTTCTTTCATGTTCCACAGAAGAAAGTCAATACAGGTTTGGAACAACAACAAGAGTGAGTAAATGATGACAAGTTTTTATTTTGGGGTGAAATATCCTTTTAATCCTTTAAAGAAATAAAACTGAGAACTCTTACTGAGATTACTGAGTTATGAGAGAACAACATCTGAGCAATCCAATTTTCTTCTGGGCAAAAGCAAAATCTAAACAACGATTATGTGAAAAAAACACTAGTTCTTGCAAACACACACACACACATCTGTGCTGAGTTCAGACACGTGTCACACAGCCCTTGTCTTTGTCTTCTGTCTACTTATTGATCTCAGAGTCTCTGAGGGATTTCAGACGATCACTGAGTCGTCAGAGAGGAATAAAAACCTATTAGACAAATAAATAGGTGGTATAAATAAGTAATGCTCTACTTGAGAAACGGGTGATGCTAGCACACGCACAGACGTGTAACCTTGACTTCGTGACACATGCACCGTCAGCGTTTTCCCCGTCAGGGTGAAGATGGGCTGCCCTTTACCTCACAACAGCTGTGGAGGCCTACACACACACAAACACACTCACACACATGTACTCACAGACAAAAACCTCCATCTAAAGTGCACAAATACCTCAAAATGCCATGCTGGCTTACAGTTCCAATTAAAGCACAATACGCTGGTCACATGACCACAGGGCAGAATATTACAGCTCAGCAAAAGACCGAGTAATAACTCTCACTTTCACCACCTCAGAAATGACAGTAAAAATGAATGGTTGGACGAATTTGCTCTTAAAAAGGTAGTTCACCCAAAAATGAAAACCCTGCCACTGACATCTAGACAAAGACATTCTTGCATGAGCCAGGTTTGAACGTAACAAAAGAATGGCAAGAGAATTGTTAATAGAGTGAATACAGATTTGGTGGACAATAAAGATATTCTAATTGTAGTGACTTGGTATGAAATGGAAAAAAAAATTAAAGTTATGTGATCATTTACTAACCCTACTAACTGACTTTCAAAATGCTGCTCTTTTCCACACAATGAATGAACACTGTAGCCACACTGTAAGAAAAAAAAAAAAATTTAAAAAAATAAAAATCTGCCAGAACATTATCTGTTAAGTTTACAGACATTTACTTTAATCCTAAATCTCAACAATTCAATGCATAATTCAAAATATGAGGAAAAACACGTGAAAAGTCAATAGTGAAAATTCCTCAATGTTAACACTGGGCCAATTTTTATGAATTTTTCAGTGCAGGGAGAACAATATCAGAATAGGTCAGAATAGACTAAATTTTGTGCATTTTCTAATCAATGAATTTACAAAACTTT
This sequence comes from Tor tambroides, assembly GCA_021397915.2. NCBI lineage: Eukaryota > Metazoa > Chordata > Actinopteri > Cypriniformes > Cyprinidae > Tor > Tor tambroides. Next base: position 2,836 of record JAFVLL020032307.1, on the reverse strand, counting down.
TATAGTAGTTTGTGATGACTCCATAAGGATTTTTAAAAAATAATTACAAGCAGTTATTTAATTTAAGTAAATAATTAATTTAACCTAATTGAATATATTGAATTCACTTAAAACAAATAAGAATCTTTCCTTATGTCCATAAAAACATAAAACTAGAAACATGTATACTGACTATAGAAATTTCCACGATTTTCCATGACCTTTTAAGATATAATTACTGCCCATGACCTCTCTAGGGCTGGAAATAACACAATTGGAATTTCCTGACATGTACAAGTTATCAGGAACATAAAAATCGTGTCTGTTGTAATTTTATGATCTTTTTTTTTTTTTCATTTTATTTATTTTTATTTATTAACAGTTGTGGATGCCATCTGATTTCATAGCATTGAAAAGCACAGCTTGAACATTCTGCTAAACATCTCCATTTGCGTTCCACAAAATAAAGTCAGTCACACAACATAAAAAAAGTAAATGATGACATAATTATTATTATTATTATTTTAGTGTGCACTATCCCTTTAAGTCTATCTGCCCCTAGTATATATTTTCTTATGGGCAGCATTAAGTGGCATCCACTCAGAGTTGTCATTTTGCTATAGGGCAGGTCGGCCCTCCTCTGTTCACTATCTGATCTACACCAAGGACAGATCAAGTGATTACATAAGGCTTATGTGTGTGGTCTGCCAAAAAGGACAGAGAGATGTTCTGTCAAAGAGAAAGAGAGTGTCGGCACAAGTTTTGCTGGATAACACCTGTGTGTGTGTTTGTGTGTGTGTGTGTGTGTGTGTGTGTGTGTGTGTGTGTGTGTTTGGAGAGCCGGACAGGATGACACCCTGGTGACAGCGTGATTAATGATCAGAAACACAAAGGACCATAGCTCTTCACCCGATAAGAGACCCCCCCGTCCCACCGTCCACACAGCCTACCCACAATCCATACAGATCGAAGCTCCGCTTGGGCTGAAAGATTCACCGGGCCAATCAATGCCTGACCCCCCCACAGTTCATCTGATACTGCAGCAACACCAGGAGGACAGAAAGAGCGTCTGTGAGTGTGAAGAGCCTTCATACGTGACAACACACCACAATCTGCATGAGTGCATAATAAAACAAACTACAATAAAATATCAAAATATATAATAATATAAGTAAAATCAAAATATAAAACATTTCATATCAGACATTCTGAAAGTTCTACCAGACTGAGGCACTAAATTAGAAACACCCCTTTTTCTAAAACCCCGCCTTACAAAGATGCTGCTGACTCTGAGATTCATGCCAAAGCCAGCTTACAAAACAAACTGCTGCTTTCCGCTTCCTGCTTCTCATGTATGTGATTCCCTGTGAACTTGCAAAATGATTGACAGGTAGAAAGTGCATCAAAGTTTTAGTTCATAAAGCCTAGCACTGCTGCAGAGACAGATGTGATATTTCAGGAATACTTATTCAGTGGCATCTATAAGGTACTGCAGATATTTTCCATTACATATATTTTCCCTTACATAAAAAAACAGCAGTATCAGGTAAAAAGGAAGCTAAAAACAAAAATAATAATAATTATTAATATAAGATTTATTTAGTCTACAAAAAGTTACAATTTTACATTTTAATTAAATGTGTTCCAATAAATAAATAAATATCACTGGTTTGCACTTCAACTGATTCATTAACTACATATAAACACTAAAAATTAAAACTGATTCTAAAATACATAAAAATGCAAAAGAAATATGCCCAGAGATAATAACAACTGCAACTATCAAAACCACAGCAAAAACTAAAACTAAACTGATATGAAATTTGACATTAGTATTAAAATAAAACAAATCTGAAAAAGCAATAACCTTATATGTGCATAATGTTTTGCAACATATTCATGTATACTTAAGCTTGTGGAGTGTATGTGTGCATGCATATATGAGTGTGTACACATGTTTGCATATTTATGATGCATGTAGGTGCATCATATTCCCGGCCAATGCAGCAGCTTCTTAGGGGAAGTTGTGGCCTAACGGTTAGAGAGTCAGACTCGTAACCGAAAGGTGGGGGGAGTGAATTGTAGGTGGGGGGAGTGAATGTACAGCACTCTCTCCACCCTCAATACCATGACTGAGGTGCCCTTGAGCAAGGCACCGAACCCCTAATTGCTTCCCGGGCGCTGGAGCAATGGCTGCCCACTGCTCCGGGTGTGTGTGTGTGTGCATTTGTTCACTACTCACTGTTGTGTGTGTGCACTTGGATGGGTTAAACGCAGAGCACCAATTTCGAGTATGGGTCACCGTACTTGACAATACGTCATAACTTTCACTTTTCACTTTCACTTTCATGTAGTGTATGCACATGTTCACAGGATTGTATAAGTGTATGCGTAAGTGAGAGTGTCTGTCCTCTATGTGAACGTGCCCTGATGAAAAGACCTACAATACTGGTTCATGGAACAACAAAACTTCGCAGGTGAAACTAATCAACCAACACAGTCTCATAAACAATTGCCAAAGCTTTTGTTGCTATTGCTTTTAAAAATCCTTGAGGAGCACATCATACTAGAATCCAACATCCTATCATATGCTGATCCTTTCGGCTTCTGTGCAATATACAGTAAAGGTTTTCAGTGTGTAGGCTGAAGTCCTCTGCTGTGAGATCCTCAGTAGAGCGTGTTTTATTGAACATTACTCATCATAGAGTCGCTCTAAAGCTTTTCTGCCTCATTAGTGAACCAACATGCAAACCATCAGCTCAGTCAGACGGTATTTCAGCAGAATCAATCATTGTATCGGTTAACAAACGTGAACTAATTCCCCTGTCATCCCATAAAGCAAGCCATACACATAGCT
>JAFVLL020032306.1:0-13637 GCA_021397915.2 Tor tambroides | reverse complement strand
AGATTTACCCAAAACAAATTATATCTTATGTTTATCCACTACAGAGACATCAGAGCCAGCGGCAAATGTCAGAAGGACTAGCCGAGGTTATGCTCTTCTCTTCGGGATTCATGAGCACTGAGCGCCCGGTGATCGCGTGGAGCTCACGTCTCCGAAATCAGCGAAGCACATTTTCAAATAGGTGCTGTTTTTATAAATAAACTGCAGATTTGAGTTTTAAACAACTACATTCTCGGCTGAAATACACACGTAAGGCAGGCTTTAGCTGTTGCGGCGCGTCCGGTGTAGATACGGTGTTACTCACCTATCGAGAAGAAACAAAGCAACCTCGGCGTCCGATCGCAGGCCTTCCGCTCCTTGAGTTCTCTCCAGCGCTGGAAAGCTGATCCAATATTTACACGGGTCCTACTTCTTGCCTTATCTTTCCGCAGTCATTTTCCTCTTTTTGTTTTCTGTCTTTGTTTGTCCTCTATCTTTCTGTCGCTCGGCTCGGCTGTTCACTGAACGCTCTCTCCTCCACATCACGAGTAGACACGCCCCTTACTGCTGATTGGCTACAACTTAGTTTTGGTACTCGGGCCCGACTCAGTTTTCTAAAACGTTTTGAAAAATTGCATACCCTGCCTTTAATTTATCATGAATATTTATATACTGCATTAATGACATTATTTTTGTGATAATGTAATAGCTTTAAATTCAATCAAGTAATACTGTAATATAACAAATGCTACCTTTTAGTGAAATTTGAAATTCAGCTTGTAAATAAATAAACAAAAAATAAAATACATTAATAATATAAAAATATAATTCATAATTTAAAGTAATTATCTATAGCTTCAAAAAATAATTTATAACTTAAAATATAACAACTCAAATTTATAAAATATAATATTTATCATGTGTCTCTAACAAGTGTTATGTATCATTGAGATACTATTATAGTTTTTGATAATATATTAAATTAGTTTTTAATTATGTTCTGCTTTTATTTTAATTTTAATTCAGTTTTAATAATTTTGTGTTTTTGTCATTTTTAAAATTATTTTTAAATATGCTTATATAGTTTTTTTTCAGTTTCAGTTTTTTTAGTTCAAGTTAAAATAAAAAGCTGGCTGAAGTAAAATAAGCTTAGGTTTTTGTATTTTGTTTTATGTCATTTGTGTGTGTGTGTGTGTGTGTGCGCGTGCGTTTTCATGACATATGAGGACACAAATTTGTATAATGACATGAGTATGACAGGTATTACAAGGAGAAGGTGATTTATGAGGACATTTCTCCATGTCCCCATATTTCAAAAGGCTTATAAATCATACAGAATGAAGTTTTCTGAGAAAGTAAAAATGCCTGTAGTTTCCTGTAAAGGGTAGGTTTAGGTGTAGGGCAATAGAAAATACGGTTTGTACAGTATAAAAACCATTACGCCTATGGAATGTCCCCACAATTCACACAAACAAATGTGTGTGTGTGTGTGTTGTGTGTGTTGTGTGTGGTTGTGTTGTGTTGTGTGTGTGTGTGTGTGTGTGTGTGTGATTGTTGTGGTAAGGGCAATTCTAAAAGTGAAGTTGAGGATCAGGTCACAGTAAGTTCCTCCGGTCGTCAGATAAGAGCGTTGCTCCTCGCTGTGTGTTTAATCTCCGTCACAAAGGCATTATTTAGCAGTTCTTCTCATGTGTGCTCTCTCTGTGATTAGCCTCTAAAAAAAAAACATCGCATTATTGATCTTCACAGTGTGATTTTTATGGCTCAACATAAGGCTTCGTGATTAATCGAAATAATCATCATATGGATTTCAGGGGACTTATCAAAGTGCAATAGAATGAAATATAAATCGGTTTCTGAGTGAAGTTGTGTTCGTTTACACGCGAGCAGCTCATGATCCGGTGTTTTCTGCGGCTCGGTTCTCTGTAAATGCTGCGCCACATGAACTTCATCTCTGCATCAGCTCTGAGTTTGACTCGCTTTAATGTGCGTTTGACAAAACATGCACCAGACCATCTTTACAAAATTTGTAAACTGGCTGTTAACAGCAAAAGAGAAGCTTGAAAGAATCCCTGCAGTTTTCCATCAAAATAAAAGTTTGATGGTTTGATGTTTGAAAATGGAATTAAGACAGCAATAATTAGTCATATTGGTCATATTGATATAATCACTTTTTTTGTTCAAATTGTAAAGCCCCACAAATAAGTAAAGTGAACTTGGATTTTTTTTTTTTTTTTTAACTGCAGCCCATGTTTCAACATCAGGAATGACTGTGAATTCTGACAATAACAGGAATAGCAGAAATGATATAATCATCAGTTTTGTTCAGCTCACTGCGGTTTTCTGAGGTTTATTGTGTGTGTGTGTGTTTGACTATAGCGTGTGCTGCTTATAGAATACCTCAAACTAAAGTCAGGAGAGGTGAGCGACACATGAGCGCTGGAATTGATGAAGGAGGTTTATTATGGAAATCAGCGCTTGTTGACCTGACTGTTTGTTTGTTCTCTGCAGAACTTGCTGGTGAACCACGGATGAAGATGATGATGGTTGGTGCTGAAGAAGAGGAGCAGCGTTCGAGGACGTTTGTTTGTGTGTTTGTGGTGGGGGGAGGGGTATCAGGATTGTGTTGGTTTGTTGAGCCGATCTTCATTTACTGTGAGCAAATAAAGTCTCTTCAGCGTCGGTTTCTCTCTTCAGTCTCTCATTACTCTGTTAGCTTTCCAAACAGTGACAGTGAAGAGTGTTCATCAGTCTCAAACTCTGTTTTCTGATGATCTGCACGGATGAGTAGTATGATTAAACTCAACCATTATGGAGGCAAAAAATCATCTTTGTCCACTGCTGTGTGCTCTGAGAAAATGCATTTTCTCTGAACATATAAGTCTCTAATATTTCGTTGTAGTTTATGCATTTTTAAATCACTAATATGTCAGTATAGTTGATGCATTTTTGAACATATAAATCTATTTTAACAGATAAATCTGTAATATTTCAGTATAATTGATGAATTTTTGAAAGTAATATTTGCTTCAGCTATGTGAGATTATAAAAGATCTACAGGAATTGGCATTAAGATCATTTAACAATCTTTGTATTTATATGTTCAAAAATGTAGCAGTCAGAGATGTTTTGGGTTGATTTTTATACTTCGACTCACTTTTTCTGGCCTGGACAAAAACAGGTGTGATTTTTGAGTCTGTGATATATGACACATGCATGTTCTGTGATAACTGAGTGTTTGATGAAGTTCCTGCGAGAGATCTGTGTATTATTCTAGAGCCGTGTGGCGTGATTTCCATGCATTGTGTCTCTGGCACAGACTCACTCTTGTGTTCACGAGGAGCGGATGCTCAGGAGAGGACTGGCCTGTGTGCTTGTAGTCATGGTAACGCTGGTGGAGATGGATGAAGATAACAGGTCGGAAAATGGGATCTGGCGTTCCCGATGTGTCGTATTGATCTCCATCTCCGCGTGTGAAGCACAGAAAGAGAGTGTTAAACATTGATTCAAACGTGCAGCTGCAGAAATACAGTTTACTCGTGTGACTGAACATATGACTGCGCTTTATTATGTTTGCTGAGCCCATATTAAAATAATACCAGGATATGAATCTCCTGTCTTGTTTGAAGTAGAATATTATAGGATATGAAGATGGTCAGACTTCAGGTTCAAAAACACGGAGCTCAAATAAAAGAAAGATCAGACTCTTTCTCAGAAAATGCTGCATTTGTGTCACATCTGATAGAATTCAATATTTTCATTGTTTACACTCATTATTTCAACTCTGTTATTATAAAAATTACATAATAGAGTTTTTGGGCAAAAAATATAAAAATTGACAAAAAAAAATGCAATGTGATGATTTTTGCTCAGTTTAAATGCTTTTTGAGCTTGAGGTTTTAATTTTAGTTCGTTTTAGTTTTAGTTGCATGTTCCGGTTATATTCTTAGTGTTTTTTTAAATATACCTATATAGTTTTTATTAATTTTCACACCAGTTTTAGTTATTTTAGTATGAGTTAAACTAAATGAAAATGCGAAATGTAAATGAAATAAAATGAGTTTACATTTTTTTATTTAATTATTTTATTTCATTTAAATGTACTTTATTTCAATTAACTTTTTTTATTTCAAGTAGCACAAATATTTCTTAATGGTTTTAGTTTTAGCTAATAACCCACTTAACAATAATAAGCAATATTTTAATAATTTATCAACACACTTGTATATTTATGCTTCTTTAATGTTGGTTAATGGTCACATGACATGCAGGCAAACAAATAAAATATTTCATCTTTTTTAGTAAGTGTTTTATTTTTCTTATTTTTATTTTCAAATATGCATATATTTTAATTTGACTTTTTTATGGTTTAATTAATTATTAGCCTTTCATCAACTCCAGTTTGATAAACCCCCGATTTATTAAAATGATATAGATTCCAAATGTACTGTGACGATTAAAATAATATAATGCTTAATACTTAATAACTAGTGCTACTTTGCGAGGTAAGGTTGTAAGGTCGGAGGTAAAAGTCTAATTGGCCTTTGTCTGTACTGGTGGACCACTAATGTGAATAATATTAACACTTAAGAATATAAATACAGTGTCAGAGACTCTCACTGACTTTCATCATCATTATGTAATCATAAAATTCCAGTGAAGTGCAGCATGTTGTTACATATTCATTACAGTAAACAATAAACAATATATCACTGATTCACATAGCCTATTATTGGTTCACACAGCATCGGTTTCTGATGTTCACGTGAAGATCTTATATCGACTGTATCTGCATTCAAATGCCATTTGGATTAGACATGTTGATACCTGATATGTGACATTTGAGGCAGACATCTACTCTGCTGGAGATATTCATATATCACACATCCTTTACCTCATCTGAAATATCACTGGAGCCGCTTTTATTGTATTACAAGTGAAATTGTCATTTCAAAAAAGATTTAATTGAATTTACTTTAATATGGATTTTTTATTCTAATCTGTTGCACTTTGCATATGTCATCATGAGGAGAGAACGAGCTGTTCTCTCTGAGGGTAAAACTTCATTCACAGCCCGAAGCTCAGAAACAGACGCAAAGTGAACAAATGCAAATGAGTTGAATGAAAGTTTCTCCACAGCAGGTGCGAAATGCCTTCAAACCATGAGAAAATGCAAAAATTGAGCTGTTGTGGATCCACACACACACACGGTGACAGATGAATGTCTGTAAATCTGTAAATCTCTCAATAAGCTTCTGTCAGAAGGGTTGGTGTGTGTGTGTGTGTGTCCTGTATTTGCATTTATAAGCATGCATTCACCATTACGCCATTAGAAAATCAAATTCTTCTGATGGCTTCCAAAAGTCAATGTAATGATCCAGATTTCCTCCTGAAAGCGAGATTGGCTTTTTACTTTCTTTCAGTCTTCCTTTTAAACACTTTAACACTTTTTTTAACGCCATGTGTGTGTGTGTGATGGAATCTCATTTCACAGCTCATTTAACACTCGTGGAAGCATATTCATGAAAATAAAGCCTCTCCGCCGTCATTTCCATTGAGCTCCGTGTTCTGCGCTCATTAAGACGCTGTTTACTTGCTTTAGTATAATGTAAAATAATTGGATCCGACTCGTTGCAGTAACGAGGATTTGATGGTGGATAGTTGGGCTGATGCACGACTGGAGGAAAGCACAGTTTGAGTCTGGCTGAACTGTAATCTGCAGGAAATATTTGGTTTAATCACAGTTTGCCAGATAATAATGCAGATGCCAAACCGCAACATGCTCTCATGCCAACAAACATTATCTGATTATGATTATTATAGCTGGTCTGTCATTATCTTATTATCTTGCTAACAGTTCACTTCATATAAACTATGAAGCATTGCTCAATAAAGATGCAAAAAAAGGAACATTAAAATGCAGTTTAAAATGATGTTTCCGCTCAAGATGAGGACAAATAACAGGTGCGAGAATGAGCAACATGGTCTTAAAAGTAAAAGGCTATTAGAATAAATCAAAATGTATAAATACATATGTGCAGCAGCTGCTATTCAATTCAAAAATCACAGAAACATTAATGCACAACAAACACCATTATTCATTTGAAGGTGCCTTACTGTATTACAATAAATCTTATTTCAATCAGATGAACTAAAGCTATGATTATAAAACTGATTGAATGAGCCACAATCAAAGCTGTATAATGCAGAAAAAAAGCTTTAAAAATCTGTGAAACACATTGTTCAACAGCCTGCAGGTTAGCTAAAAAACTATATTACTCGGTGCAAAAAAAATGTATTCTGATTGCTATTACTTCAGAAATTAACTAATAATAAAAAGGAATTTGAATAATAAATGTGTTATGGCACTCTGGAGTTAAATATGAATTAAAAGCCTTTAATGCATCATGGCTATTAAATTTTAACATCCCAACAGTCATGCTGACTCTCTTTCCATCTGGCATTGTATATTATATTGTTGGCTCTTTGACGATTTGCTTTTGTTCTTCTTTTGTAATCAACTAAGGATGAAAGCAGCTGCTAAATGCATAAATGTAAATATTTGCACAAACCAGCCAATCAGATTGAGGCTTATGGGCGCGGTTAACAGAAAGTGAGCTGTCAATCTTTATGACATCACCAAATGCTTTATAGTGTGTGTGTGTGTGTGTGTGTGTGTGTGTGTGTGTGTGTCTTTCACTCACCGCAAATACAAATGAGGTTAAATGCTCTTTACAAATGCTGGCAATTATTCAAAGGCTGCAGACAATAAGGTCAAAGGTCAACAATAGTTTACTATGATGTCACTAATCAATAGAGGTCTTGAACTCCAGTCCTACCTGTCTAAAAAAGAGCCCAGAACATTCCGTTAATTAAAATCTATGGGATTTTTGGGGATTGTTATTTGACTGCTACAGGAAAACCATTAATCCATATGCATTTTTTTCCTGGAGATTTCCTGGCTGGGATTTCTAAATGGCCTAAAATATGCAGGTTTTAGCTTAGTTTTTTTAACAGTCTCTCTACAGTCTTCATACTTTATATGAAGACATATTTGCATTGCTTTTACCGTTCTCTGTAGATCACGCTTTCTCTCATTCCACGATTGGTCGATTATTTCCAATTCCTCCATGCAGTTGGTCAAACTACTTTTCAGTCATTACCTTCAGCAAGTATGAAAACAACAGGAAACTAAGCTAAAACCTAGACATTTTATGCAATTTAGGAATCCTGTGAAAAAGAGGATATATGGCCACCCTAGAAAAAAATAAAGCATACTAAATCAGAACAGGCTTAAATACCATGCAACAAATGTATGCTAATATTTCATTTGTCACAACTTGAAAGCTCTAAAAGGAAAAGTTTGTACACTGTTTCTTGACAAAACAGCGAAACGTACAAGTAAACAGAAATGCACCCTTTATAGCTGAGGTAAGGAAACTTGTGATGTTGCACACGTATATGAAAACACTTCCTGCAGCCGTACGGTGGCCTGAGGACACCATTTGAGATTGAGTGTCATTTCACATGAAGAGCTGTGAGGAGATGAGAAGCGTGGAAAACAGGTTTACCTGAGACTCCCAGCTATATGTGTGTGTGTGAGTGTGTGGTGTAAGATAACAATACACAAAAACATGTTATAGTATATGTTTGCATTGGTGAGTTCGCCTTTATACACACAATAATTGAATATTCCAGTAATAATTGAGCATTTGACCTCAGGCCTCAATGTGTTTGGATTTATGTGGCTCTCCTGATTGAACCGCCTCAGGACTGTTAAACACAGAAACCAGATCTCCGCTATGCTTAGACAGTTATTTGAGGATCAGCTCCACACCTCCAGGTGTAAACAGATGCTGTTCTCAGCTCTGAACCCCAGGTAGCAGCCTAAATGTCCCCCTCCTCTGCCGCCCGCGAGGGAATCGCTCGCCTTGCCCTGAAATATTCCTCAGAAGAGCCACTGTGAGGTATGGAAGATCATTAAAAGCGCATGGACAGTGACTGATTGGTGTTAAATGTGTGTGTGATGCTGCTCTGTGCCCCTCTCTGGATTGTATTTCTGTCACTGTTATATGACAGAGATGAATGGCTCGGAGGGTTTGTTTGTGGAGGAGTGCATGTGTGTTTGGAGAAGGCTGAAGTGATGTCATGAGTCACTGGATGTGATGTCTTGGCAAGCAGGAGATAAGTGTTAAAGAGCAACAAAAGATTGTGTGTCATTCAGAACTGAAAATATAGCCTACAGTAATTGTCAAAAGTTTGGAAATGTTACGATTTTAAACGTTTTTAATGAAGTCGCTTCTGCTGGCCTGGGCTGCATTTATGTGTGCAAAAATATAGTAAAAACACTAGCATTGTGAAATATTATTACAATTTAAAATAGCTGTTTTCTATGTAATATATTCCTGTGATCAAAGCTGAATTTCCAGCATCATTACTCCAGTCTTCAGTGTCACATGATCCTTCAGAAATCATTCTATTTTGACGAACTTTTACCAATTTCTCCTAAACACGGTAGGGTTTGATTGGGCACACAATCTTTGACATCAGCAGCAAATTAAATAGGAGCTGGGAAGTGTTCCTCCTGTTTAAAAGTTGATAAGTCTGTTTACACACTGGTTATACAACACTGGGACAGTGTTTATACTCTTCTTGCAGGTTATACAGTTACACAAGTAGGTGGCGACTCATTCACCTGATTCATTCAAAACACTTTTTCATTCAGGAAAGAATCAGTGTGTGAGTCATTGAATTTCTCACTCAACCTAGTCATTCAGAAATGCTTGAATGTCCACTTAGACAAGAAAAGACCATTCGACCAACATATAAAGCAACAACACTCAGTACGTCAACAATATTCCGATTTTAACACGATTAAGACATTACTCTGATTAAGAATCTACCATGTAAACAGAGATTTTTGATTACCTTAATCCTAAAGTCATACTCGAAGTAAAAAAATCGAATTAAGACGTGTGGAGTATTCCTATTTTAGTCACATTATCGAAGTGCAGTATAGACGTGTACACACCTTAATCACACTGTTACACTTTTCATAGCATTTTGCAACAGGATACACACACAGCAGTGGTCAACCGTTTGACATCAAACAAAAGAGCATGGCTTCAACACTGTCGTCGTCTGTACAGCATGACAAATAATCAACTGCACTTGAAGCTCTCATAAAATTAAAAAAATGAAACCCCTAAAACTGTATATGGCATCATAACGAAGACAAACTATATGTTTATACATGAAATTCTGGAGGGGATGTCAGATGGCGTCGCATGGGGACATAATGACGTGTGCCATTAATCAATCTATAACGTAAAACGGGAACACAAAAGGAATGTTCTAAAAGCAGCTCATGTAAACACCTTAGTCAATAAGGTAAACAATTAGATTACTGATGTCCATGTAAACGTAGTCATTGTTTTGTGTCATTTAGGGCTCAGTAAATCTGAAAATGATGACAGTACAATAACAGATGGAAGTGAAAAACACTCAATATCACAGCAGTCCAGGATATATAGAAACATGTCACAAACATTGTCAAATCCAGTGATTAGAAGCCAACAAATGTCCTCAGACTGGCGAGCTCCATGATGTTCCCTCAGCTGTTTTGAAGTCCCAGCTGTGTGCTCGTTCTCGTGGTGTTAAACATCTGTGGATCTGAGTGCTGAAGTGACATTGAGTTCACACAAACAAACAAACAACTACAGTGCAGCAGATTTTGCAGAGCTGCAGGAAAAGGGTGGCAAAAAAGAGTTTTAACATTTGTGCATAATTTACATACTTCAATTTGTGTTATTTTATAGGTTTGATGAGGTTAGTTTTTATAAATAAAAAAGGAAAAACTTTTGACTGGTATTGTGCATGCGGATTTATTTGTTCTTAAGAATCAACAAAAATAATGTCCAGGGTCATAAACACTCATGAATATTTTGCACGCTTATTAGCATGTGAGCTGAAGATGCTAAGCAATATTCAGCATGTCCAACTGATCCCAGAGCAACTACAAACATCAGCATATCTTTGTTTTCTGTTTAGCATTCACATTTACTGAGAGCAGCTCCTCAGAGATCTGATCCTAAAAACACAAATCCGTCAGAGTCAGACACGCAAGTTCAGATGCGTTCAGAGGATCAACTATCAAATTGTATCCTAAATGAAAAGCTTTATGTTTTTTTTTTTTTTTTTTTTTTACCAAAAATACTGCTGTTATTAGTGGTAAAATGTTATATTTCACTCAGATAAGTTGAGATCAGGGTCATGTTATATTGAAAACCATCTTTATAGAAGTGAGAGATCTTAGGTTTTTAAAAACTCTTTTCTATTCTTTTTAAACCTTCAACTAAGTTGACCTCCTGATTTGATTTCTGAAACTAGTTTCTGTATATGGACAGGATTTGACTGTAGCTTCTGCATTTCCACATTGTGTACTTTACAGATCACATTTTAAATGTGCAGTCATTATGGAAACCACAAACTTCTGCTTTGCCGGGCGCAGCTTCAGTATCCAACTATGCAGGTAGGCATTTTATAAGACTTATGAGAGGTTAAGGAATGGTTATTGTCATTGTTGTGATCAGCTGCTTTCAGATCTGCTTTAACAACATGTACTTGTTCTTTCAGCTTTCAATATGAGCTTCTCACTGTCATCAATTGGCAGTGGACTAGTTTGAACAGGACTTTATTGCACATAAAATTATAAGCACCAGGCTACAGAAAAATACATAAGTGAATCATCAGCTGTGGTTTGAATAGCACTGAACATGTCTTCTCCTTTTGCATGACTTTAGCTGGTTTTAATTGGCCTTGAAATCCGAGAAAGATCTTTTAATCAGTGAAAATGAGACGCCATCTGAGGACAAAAGCTCAGAAATGTTCATTTGTTCCAAAGCTCCAGTCATCTTCTGTTCTGCTGTCATGGTCTGGCATACTAAAGGAGGGATAAAATTAGGTTAAAATTGAGTCATATTCAATAATGAGGACTGATTCATTCAGTTAGGATAAGTTCATAATATTTCTCAAATGCTAGTAATTGTTTTTATGTGGGTTTATGGAAGTAAAGACATCAAGTGAACAAGAACTGTGGCCTTACACAGCCATAGTGGTCAGGAAAAACCAAAGCAAATGGGAAAACCCGTCTTCTGCTTGAAAACACTGTGGTATGGGACACAACAGAAGTCATTCTGAGAAAAACAGCTGTTTAAAGGAAAAAGCAAAAATTATTCTCCTTCAAGATATAGTTACAAAAAATAGTCTCCAACATCTATAATATTAACCCTAAACAATACAATTCAGATAAGTTTGAAAAAAAAAAAAATCTCACCCTATGACTCCAAATATAGACTCACGATGAACTTAATATGGGCATCTGTAGCTGCGATCAAAAGCTCTGTAACTCGAGTGGAGGATGTTGTCTTCTCAGCTGAGCTGATGGAATTAGATGTGATTATAGAGTCTCAAAGGAAGCCATCATAGATGTACATTCAGCGACTGAGGTTTTGTCTCAGCCTACATAACAGCGATTCAGCAAGAACTGCGTGTGTATGGATGTGGCAAAATTTATAAGGTCTTTTATAAGGTATAAGACAATTACACGGTCAAACAAGCGCCTTGGACTCTTTAACAAGCTCAACTCCAGCCATAATGTAAAGACTGTAAACATTAAAGTGTCCAAGGTCAAAGCCAAAATAGTCCATTCAAATTCCAGTGAGACAAGAGGCTGAATGTAATCTGAAACCAAGAACGCAAGCACAACTACCCTCAAACCAGAAAAGAAGGCTTCATCTTGCAGTGTTTCCATACATGACTTCATGGTGCATAAGAGACATATGCAAAGTATTTAACAGATGAAATCACCAGAAACAGGTGAAAAGAGTGTCGCTTTGTTTTAAAAAATGGTGGAGAAAGTTTGCTGAACAGACATTCTAGTTGTTGAAATAGCACAGATTTAGCACATATTATTTAGGTTTTGCACAAATAATCAATATGAACTTGTACTGTTTCAATAAAAACAGATCAGTTCAGTAGATTAGTAATTTGCAAGCAGAAATGTAAGTAAGATTTGCTTTATATATCCAAAAATCATTTAAACAGCAATTTTAGGGGAACAATCATTCTTGTTAACTAATTCAAATTGTAAACAAAGTGTCTCATTTAACTTGATAACTTCTTTCCAACATTTGTCAGTCCTAGGATTTTGTGCATTCTAAAAATAAAGCTTCCAAAAGGGGGTTTTCGTAGCAATGCCATAGAAGAACCATTTTTGGTTCCCCAAAGAACCTTTCAGTGAACGGTTCTTTATGTTCTTCAACAGTTCTAAAGGATCTTCATGGAACCATGGATGCCATTAAAGAACCTTTATGTTTTAAGAGTATAGATCAGTGCATAAATACATGGATCAGCAGTTAAAAGTCCAGAATGACTGGTTGGTCAAGTGGCAATATTTTTGTTGCTTTGAATGTGAAGGGTTTTGGGTTGTATTCCAGAATATTATAACTTTTTACATTATAATGAACCATAATTGCTCTGTATGTGAGTGTACGTATATCTTGAATTTGTATTTTGTTTTGTGAACAGATAGAACGGATATAAAGCAATAAAAGCTTATATTGTAGCGTGAATCTCAGCACTGTGTGAGAAAACATGCTGCTATTGCTGTCTGCAACAACAACCACTCAGCAAAACATTAAAACTAATTCCAATGCTGGATGACCATTCACTGTAACAAACACTAGAACTGAAGATGCTTCCTCTGTATTAGATTTATCCCTGCCTTGAGCTATTTCATAGAGTGGTGGGGACAAAATTGGCCATTGCAACTAAATGACGCTTGTGCTTCCAGTGGTGTGTGGATGTCTGTATGACACCTGTGCAGAAAACAGAGTTGTTAATCTCCTTATGGCAGCAATCTTTAAGTAGTGGAATGTGGTGGATGGTTGTACTAACATGGTCTGGTGTGTGTGTGTGTGTGTGTTTTAATAGCTTGTCTAATCTCATCCCAGCAGGGTTGCCAATCCTTGCCATGTGGCTGTGCCTCTAACAGGATTCAGAAGAACAGAGGGTAAACACTTTATTGGGTGATGACCAGTCGGTGAGTGCATGTGCTGAGGTAAATTATATTACAAAATAACTTACTGATGCGGTTATGTTGCACTTGTTGTCATTTATCAAGTGCCCTGAATAAATAAATTCATGCAGTATACTAATGTTGTTTTATTAAGTGATTATCCAATATGAGCACAATTAGCTGAGAGCCAGATACTGTCCAGATCTGACCTGTATACTAAGACATGTCATCAAGCGATTTCTTTTTCTTGGCCAGTACAAACTCTTTGATGTGGTTTGGCAAGAGTTTTTTTTTTTTTGAAAAAGACATGAAAGACATTAATCATATGAAATGCAATATCAGAGTATCTATTAAGATCTAGCCTTTTGTGGTATAATGTTTTGTGTGAATTATTTATATCAACAAATACTTACATCTACATGCTTGCTTGCATTTACAGTGTTTGTGAGTCTGTGGAGTTGGTGTGCGTGAGTGTGAGTGATGTCGCCACCAGCGGATCAATCGACTCTGTGGCCTGAGAGAGCTTTTGTTCTGTATTCAAGTAATCACATGCTCACACAAACACACCAGTCTGTACTTA
>JAFVLL020032304.1:0-13138 GCA_021397915.2 Tor tambroides | reverse complement strand
GATGAAGAAAAGGGTATACATGTGTTTTAACGTACCCCTAGGACTCTCATCTTGTTTGCTAGCTTTGATTAGTGCTCTCTGACCATCCAATCAAAGGACGAGAAAATGCTGACGCTATCGTAAGCCTGCTAGATGGCCCTGGTGCTGCCAACTTGAAATCTGATTGGTTAAAGCAACAGTTTCATTGCCACTGATTTTAAGCTACAGACGCCTGCACTGTTGATTCTGAAGGCCTTAGGCAGATTTCTTTGACCCTGGAAACACGATTGCTGAAATATGATTGGATAAAAGCTCTAATAAAAACACACACTACTGGAAGCAGCGCAACCAAGAGAAAAGCTATGAAAAGAAGAGAATAGACTTGGAAATAATTTAATACACATTCATGGAAAAAAATATATTAAAACTAAGTCAGTGATTCTGATAGTGTTTAGGCCAGCAGAGAAGGCTTTGCTGGCCCTGACGGCCCACCGCTGCATTCCACGTTATACAGTAAATTCCGTTTTTATGACTGGATTCTGCGATTCCGTCTGCGTTTTCCACATCACAGAAGTCATAGGGCTCTATTTATCAGCAGTCAGATTACTTCTCCTCACATAGGGGGATCGATCCCTTGATAATTTAGCATGACTGTCTTATGTGAATGCCTTTAATTTAGCATGCATATGCAAATATGTTTTATATTTCCATTGTTTTGCTGGGCACTTTGTTGAACTATGGAAACACACTGCAGATGTGTTTCCTCAGATGAAGATGAATTTACTGTGTGTGTTGCAGGTACAGTCATCTGCATCAGACAGCTCAGTGATGAGCACCTCTCCCCAGCGCATTCAGATCATCTCCACTGAGCCCTCTGTCACAACCCCCCAGAGAATACAGGTTGACACACAAGCGCACACACACACATGCTTTATCGTAGATGGTGCACTGACACATTCAATCACACTCACACTCTTTCTCTTTTTCAGATTGTCACTGAGCAGCAGACGGGTCAAAAAATCCAGATAGTGACGGCACTTGACTCCACTGTGCCCAAACAGCAGTTTATCCTGGCAGCACCTGATGGCTCTTCAGCAGGCAAAGTCCTACTGGCATCACCTGAGGGTACTAGTGCCAAACAGCTTATCTTTGCCACTGCTGACAGCCTGGTGCCAGGCCGAATTCAGGTATGAAGTCATATAAATTCATGGGTGTTTTTCAAGGAACCTCAAACCTCAAGGAACATATTAAAATAATAATAATAAAAAAAAATCCATGTCATGACCCCTTTCATTTTTGCTGAACAGATTTCAGCTTTAGGTCACATTAAAACCATTTTGGTAACTTTTTTTACCATGTTTTTAACCCCTGTCTTCATTTATTTATGCTACTTTCCAAATGCCTTTTATGTTTAGGTTTTATTGTTGTACTCTTCAGCCAGACCCTGAATTTCAATCTTAAAATCTTAAAATATTAAAATCAATCATAAAAAGTTAAAAATGATTACATCCAGGGTGCAATTTACAGATTTCTCTGCCTATACTGTTGATATCCCCGATTCTAGTAATTTTTCATCCCCAGACGGGGTACATTTTATACCCAATTCTGGTCAGGCAGTATGCATTTCCTGTTTCCGAGAGTAGATGATGTTTTCTTGCCGGCATGTTAACACTGGAATATTAACAGATTTTACCACATATAACGGTAAGTAATTGGATAAATATTATGTTATAATTTTATTTAAAAAGTCAAAAAGCAAATTGTGACTTTTTATCTCACAATTCTGAGTTTATATCACAATCCTGACTTTTCTTCTCAGTATTGCGAGTTTATATCTCACAATTCTGAGATTATATCTTGTAATTCTGAGAAACCTTGCTAATAAGAAACTCCTAAGTCCTAAGAAAATCCTAAGAAACCTTGCTCTATGTGAGAGAAAACACTGACGCTCCTATTTTCTGAAAGCCTGCTCCTCACTGCAGGCAAAAATCACACAACTCCACACCACTCACAGACACCGGTTTATAATACAGGGAAAATGGTCAGTCGTAGTGACTTCTTTCACAAGTCAGCTTGTGATGTTATATTAAAAGTGTCTGTATGGCAAAACAAATTAGAGGACCAGAGCTAACTGCTGTGAAAATGACTTATATTTTAATTAACTATGTGCTAATGCCTGTTGTTGGATAAATTTAAAATTATTTTCTTGTTGATGGACACAAAGCAAAAGTTGGTTATTCATAATTGAATTAAAAGTCTGGCATGAGTGAATAACAGCTTTGTCACATTATGTGTTTTCATATTACTCCTTGTTTCATTGTCACATGAAAATAGAGTAAGATCTCTGTTAGATGATGCATTTTTATTGTATTTTACACAGTAGGCTATATACTCTCATACTACCCATCTGTGAACTAGAGAATTACTTTTATCCCTGGCATCATCATCATCATCAACTGTGAAAGCCAAATAATTAATCCTTCTGCCTTTTCTGGTAGTTTGTAACAGATGCGGTGTCAGTGGAGAGGCTTCTGGGTAAAGGGGCAGACATGAGCCAAGCCCAGCCTATAGAATACTGCGTGGTGTGTGGAGATAAAGCCTCAGGTACAAACAGATGCAATGTGAATAATGCTAGTGCATACAAAGCAAGATTACATATGACAGACATGTGTTGCCCATAGACCATCTGATGAGTATTGCATGCTGAAATAGCAAAACATGCCTGAAATCACCAGGGGTGCATTTCCCAAAAGCAGTGTAAGCCTAATGCTGCCTTCACGTGCTATCAGAAATTTCCCTATTTCCTACTTATGAAGTCATGATTATGAGCTTGTTGCATTCAGGTGCTTTGTTGTCAGAAATAATAAAATGTAGCATCCCATTGGTTGACAATCATATAAACATTCACCGCACTAGATAGTAAGTTTGCTGACAATTCTGGAATTTAGTTCAAATGCATGCTTATTTCACTGTTTATAAAACATACAATATGCTACAAATGATCATTCATATATAGCCTATAAATATACTACTTTAGCGACAAGACAAAGTGATGTAGTTGTTGTGAGAAAAGCATTGACAGCAGCAGTGGTTGTCCCCTCCACCATGTTTAAAGTTTATGGCCCGTCCAATTCGGAAACTCTGGTATCAAAATTATTTCCGCGTTTCCCAGTTGTAAATACGACTTGAGAGGCATTCACGTCTAATTTCCTAATAGGAAACTCGTTTAAAAATGTTTACGGTAATTCCGAAAGCATGTGAAGGCAGCATAAATAGATCGTAAAGACCATTGGTGCCAATGGATTCTATGATGTACTCAACGGCCCAGTTCAAGTTCACTGACGTCAGTCTACTCTCTGGTCTGGCTTGTTTGTTGGACAAAATGGCGGATTCGGCATTATGATTGGTCAGATTGCCTGACAATCAGGCTCCCTGCTAAGAGTCCATTTCAGTTGATACCAAGAAACAACCTTGTATTTTCAAGTTTCTAGGCCGCCACAAAGAACTTTTCAGAGAAAGAACTAATCATTAGGTTTGGCAAATATTTGGGGTTCATATTGGATCTTTGATATAAAGTATTTAAGAGTTTGTTTGAGAGACCTAGTAAACTCCTTGATCTTACTTGTATATTACTCTTAGTTCTCAAGTTTATATGTCTGATTTCTGGTTTAAGACATTAAAGATTTACATCACGCCTCTAAATATCATGTGAAAACAAATGTACAGTTGCAGAGAATTCACTCACCCTTAGGCCATCCATGATGTAGATTTGGAGAAATTTAGCATTCCATCACTGTCTCAGCAATGGATCCTCTGCAGTTAATGGGTGCCATCAGAATGAGAGTCCACACAGCTGATAAAAACATCACAATAATCCACAGGTAATCCACATGACTGCAGCCCATCAATTAACATTTTGCGACAATGAAAATCTGCATATTTGTAAGAAACTAATTCATCATTAAGGCATTTTAACGTCAAACCATTGATTCCTCCTAAAACAAGCCCTCTATCCATAATATGGCTTTCTTCAGTGAAAAAGTTGTCTCGTCTGAATCAGGAGAGAATTGTGCACGGGTCAAACACCATTTACAAGCAAAAACAGTTGTGATGTTCTTGCTAGCTGTTTGAGCTCTGACGGCACCTATTTACTGTAGAGGATCCATTGGTGAGCATGTGATGCTAAATTTCTCCGGCTCTGTTCTGGTGAAGAAAAAACTCATCTAGATCTCGGATGGCCTGAAGGTGAGTAAATTTTCAGCAAATTTTTATTTTGGGGTAAAAAATAAAGGAAATTTCAAGGAAAAAGAGAGTTAGAAAGTCTAATCTGAGCCTTTGAAGCAAGTTTTAAATCATTTAACGAGAAAACAAGTTGTACCGTTGAATAAGTGAATAAATCTGCTGCCTTCTCTATGGAGCGTCCTACATGCTTTACGTGCAACAGCGCCCCTATTTACCTGGATCTTCTAGTTTACAGATTGATTTGACTATAAATAAGAGAGTAAAGTTGTTACATGTGAGTTGGTGATTGTATTATGTTTTTGACGTTGGATATTTTGGTTTACACTGTATTATTATTTCTAAATATAGCTATTTATTATATTTTTATTTCTAAATATACTATGTGCGGGTTTGTGTATTTGAAGGGAGGCATTATGGGGCAGTCAGCTGCGAAGGGTGTAAGGGATTCTTCAAGCGAAGTGTGCGCAAGAGTCTGACATACAGCTGCCGCAGTAACCAGGACTGTGTGGTCAACAAACACCACCGCAACCGCTGCCAGTTCTGTCGTCTCAGGAAGTGCTTGGAGATGGGCATGAAGATGGAGTGTGAGTGAATAAAAAACAAAACAAAACAAAACAAAACAAAAAAACAATTCTGACCACGTGGTCATGACATGAAATAAAGTACAAAACTGTCACTGGGGCAGTACCTTTTTAACTAATATGTACACTTCAGGTACTAATACTAATACAAAAATGTACCCTTTTAGCTTTTGTAGATTAGGGTACTGCCCAAGTGACAGCTTTGTACCTTTTCTTTCTGAGAGTATACACCTGTGTCTGAACTTCTGAGAGCATATAATCTCATCTGAAATTATTAACACCCTGTAGCCATTGAAATGGTGCTGGTGCTAGGCTGGAGCTCAGCTGGAGGATCTGTAAATTGCTCTATTAGAACTGGCCCATGTTTCCAGTGCCATGAGAGCCCAATAATGTTGTAACTGACTATGATACTATACAACTGTATGTAACAACTGTAACAATGTTTCATAATTGCACATTGAAAATTTGGAAGGCTGAAGCTTCTCACAGCATTTATGCATTTTGTATTACTCACATAGCTGTGCAGAGTGAGAGGAAACCCATTGATCTTCCTAGAGAAAAACCTGCCAACTGTGCAGCATCCACAGAGAAAATCTACATCAGGAAAGACCTCCGAAGTCCCCTCATTGCAACACCGACCTTCATCTCTGAGAAAGATGCCTCACGGTGAGACTCACATTCACAAACCATCTGCATGCTATACATGATGCATACACCTAGCTTAAACCCGAGGTTTAGTTTCCAAACAAAGTTCACATTAATATAATTCAAATTAGAACAAAGAATTTAGCGTCATACATTTCAATACGGGGTAATCATTTAAAGTAGCTTTACTTTATTTGACTTATTTTTTAAACATCAGTACATCAGATTCTGGTTGATTTTAGTTGCTTTGGATAAAAACATCTGCTTAATGAATTTAAATATTTTTATCATGATTTAATCTTCTGTGCAGGTCCAGGCTGTTGGACTCTGGGATGCTTGTCAATATACAACAACCTGTAATTCAAGCTGATGGCACATTACTATTAGCAACAGACAAAGTAAAAACAGCTACATAACTCTTCTGTGCTTTTGTCAGTTTTTTCTTTTGTGTTTTGTGCAGTCAAGGGTTTCCCAAGCTGGAGTTTGTAATGACCTTGGGTGTCTTTAGATTGTGATTGCCAAAATTCCAAATTATAATAAGTAAAAATTTTACTCTGATCTCATATACAAAAAGTTGTCATTAAAGGGGTCATGAACTGAGAAACCAAAATTCCCTTGATCTTTTGACATATAAGAGGTCATTGTACTATAAAAACATTCTGTAAGTTTCAAAACTAAAAACTTTGTCATTAGTCTGAAAACAGCTTATATTGAAGGCAGTCTGCCAAAATGACAGCTTGTGGAATGTTCTACTCTATGATGTAATAGTGTGGATAATCACTGTCTCTGCAGAAGAAGATCAACGCCTGCTTCTACATCACTGCTTGTTTAGCCCCGCCCACCAATTCAAGCATGTAGTGTTTATGAGAGAGGCGAACACAGGTCTACGCAAAAACCGAACAATAAAGATGGCTCCAAAGACAAGAAGACGCTGTTCAGTGCCAACCTGTGGAAAAAACAGTCTTTGCATTGCCTGCCTTCTGATCCCAACGTTAGGAAAAAGTTGATGAACTTTATTTTTAATTAAGTTCCAGACCGCGTCAGTAAGAACTCGCTCATGTTCATTTCATTTTACCATGGATTTGTTTACAAACAATGCACAATTCGATGCAGTATTTTCAGAAAGATTGAAACTAAAAGACGATGCTGTGCCGACTATATTGGATCCAGCAGTAATGTCGCAACACAAGTGTGAGTAACTGTTTTTATTACGTGATCACTAATGCTTTGTCTGTTGAACAGATCTTTTGAAATGTACTGAGTATTGTGCGTTTTTAACCTAAATCACAGCAGCGTCCATCTGTGAAGGACGTAGACTGTCAAACATACACAACTGTTAGCCAATCATAGCAGTGGGCGTTTACTTTTGAGATTACAATCCGCCACGCCTATTCAAACAGAGCGTTCTGATGAGGGGGGTTAAAAACAGGACAGAACATAGCCTATTACTTCTAAATTATGATGTTTTTTATGTAAAAATCTTGATAACATTATAAGTGCAGTACAAAATAAGAAACAGGCAGTTCATGACCCCTTTAATTTATTTATTTGTCATTTATTGAAATATTAAACATTAAATGAAATCTCAGGGAGTTCTTCAGGAATAATAATTTAGATCAAAGAGGTTGAACTGACAGTTAAACGGTTGGGAGTCCCTGATTCAAAATGTTTTGGTATTTGTTGCTGTTAAATTGAATATTTTTTTTAATCAAAATTATACGTCTTGTAAACATTCAAAAAAAGCTGTAGCTGTTTTATGTTTTTTTTTTCCACTCTAACATATAAATAAAGATGTTATTTGTTAATCAGGCAGAATCAGGACAAGGTGATCTGGGGACGCTGGCTAATGTGGTTACATCATTAGCCAACCTGAACGATCCGGTTAGTAACGGAGAAATGACAGACAGTCATCTGGAGGAATCACCCAGTGAAATCACACGGTGTGTTATTAATGCAGACAATATATGTGTATGTTCTTCACAATGTAAATAGATACAAAATTATGGTATTTGTTATAGGAATAAGTAACCTTAAAAAGAAAATTACTCCATTCCAAAGCCGTATGATTTCTTTCTTCTGTGGAAGGGTTTGTTTTCACCATTAAACAAAAGAAGATGGCAACATCTTAGATTGAATATATTCCTCAAACAAACCTGATGTATGGCTCCTAAAGTCATATGGACTATTTTATGTTACTTGTTTGGTGTTGTTGCTGCTGTTATCTATTTTTGAAGTCAGGGTTGCCATCTTCTTAAACAAGAGAAGCCTGAATATTGTACAGATTTCTTTTGTCTTCCTGCAGTTTTGGAATGACATAAGGTTAAGTAAGTTTCAAAGAGCTGGTTTTGAACTGTACCATCAAAACAAGTGTTTCTAAGTGTGATGTCTTTGGTGTTGCAGTGCCTTTGACACGCTAGCTAAAGCTCTGAACCCCAGTGAGGTGGCGGAGGGCCAGAGCTTGTCAGAGGTGGGTGGGGTGGGTGGAGCAACAATACAGGTGATCAGCAGGGATCAAATCACACCACTCATAGAAGTCGAGGGACCTCTGCTTACAGACACACACATCAGCTTTAAGGTGTGTACATGACATTCTCACACTCTTGCAAAAGCCTTGAAGTCAACATGAAAGAAAAAAATTAGGCTACTGTTGTAGGCTGTATGTCTGTTTGCTGTTATTTATCATTGATTGGTATTAATGTAATGAAGTTACAGCAGTAATTACATAAAATTTGGATAAAGATGTGTTACATTAGACCATATATATGGTGGTGCTCTAGAGGGTGAATCCACATTCTTGTCTAAATGTCTCCTCAAAAGTCAGTGACAGTAGTGTTCAGATCTGACTCATTTTCCAGGCTGACCCACTTTTCACCATCCAATAAATTCCTTATAGATCATATCAAGTATCGCCCTACATTATTTTACCACATTAAATAATGGTTAAATCTAAAATGTCACGAAATGCGTTGTGAAAGCCATTTGAGTTTAATAATGTTACAGTGGGGGTCAAAAGTCTGGAATAATTAAGATTTTTAATGTTGTTGAAAGAAGACCCTTCTGCTTACAAAGGCTGCATTTATTTGATCACAAGTACAGTAAAAACAGTACAAAAAAATTAAAGTAACTGTTTTCTATTTGAATATATTTTAAAAATGTAATTTATTCCTGTGATGATTGAAGCTGAATTTTTAAGCATCAATACTCCAGTCTTCAGTGTCACACAGTCCTTCAGAAATCACTCTAATATGCTGATTTGCTGCTCAAGTAACATTTCTTATTGTAAACAATGTTGAAGACAGTTGTGCTGCTTCACATTTTTGTGGCAAAATACGTACTACTGTGTGGTGAGCACAAGACTTCTTTCAAAAACATTACAAATCTTAATTATTCCAAACTTTTGACCCCCAGTGAATGTCTGTTACAGACTAATTAGGCATAAAGTGGGGTGTCAGAATAGTCTTTTTTAGTATTCCTTATATATTTCACATTAATATATAGTAGTCAACATTTTAAGTGGATCAAAAAAGTTCATCAAAGTTGCCCTAAGACAAGAACGGGTATTGTTTTTGTTTTAGGACAACTTTGATGAAAGGTTTTGATCCACTTCAAATGTTGACTACTATAGTTGGTACTGGTTAATATAATAACAATTATAATATTGGAACAGTTTATATTCAGTAAATCATTGATTTAACTGTATTTCAGGTTGTTGAATGAGAATACAGAATAAGTGAATTGAGATGATTAATTACACCGTTGATTTATATTTGTAATTATAACTGAAAGTATTG
This sequence comes from Tor tambroides, assembly GCA_021397915.2. NCBI lineage: Eukaryota > Metazoa > Chordata > Actinopteri > Cypriniformes > Cyprinidae > Tor > Tor tambroides. Next base: position 3,900 of record JAFVLL020032304.1, on the reverse strand, counting down.
TTTGCTAATTGAAGAATAGTGCAGCACACTTATTTTTTACTGTAAACTGGTGCTTCAAAATAGTTTGTATTGTATAAAGTATATTATAAATAAACATGATTTTATATAGCATGTTTGAAAACATAATGTTGCTTAATTGCAGCTGTTGATAGTAATTAGACAAAATGAAATATTATTTTACTACTCTAAATGATGAAAGAAAGTATTTGATTATTTTCTCTCTCCAGTTGACAATGCCAAGCCCAATGCCTGAGTATCTGAATGTGCATTATATCTGTGAGTCTGCATCACGCCTGCTCTTCCTCTCCATGCACTGGGCGCGCTCTATTCCAGCATTCCTTGCTCTCGGGTGAGATTTCTATTGTGAGGTTTCTCTCTGGACTTATGGATGTTATCTACTCTGGAATTTATCAGTTTCTCTCTCTGTATTGTGTAGGCAGGAATGTAACACAGCTCTGGTGCGAGCATGCTGGAATGAGTTGTTTATACTCGGTCTGGCACAGTGTGCTCAGATCATGAGTCTGTCCACCATCCTCGCTGCCATCGTCAATCATCTGCAGTCCAGTATCCAGGACGGTATGGTACAGTTAAACATCAAGTCTGACATCCACAATGTTTACAGAGTGTACTTTGTGCTGGAGACATATTATATTATACAACAAATCAGTTAGTGACCGTACACAAGGTCTGCTTCCAAAAAGACAAAATGACAAAGCCTGTGCCAAAGCAAGATCCGAAAAACAGTGGCAGATATAAACCTTACTCATATGGCTTTTTTTCTTCTTCTTCCTCTATATGTTTTGTTGGAAGTGTTTCATACTTTCAGTGGGTTTTGGTGCAGCATGACAGATCCACCAGTAACCATGATAATTCCTCAAACCATTAAAAGCGTCCTTGCTGAAAGAAGAGCAGTACTGAAACACAGCTGATGTAAAAGCTCAGCTCTGCGAGTGGCATGCAGTTCTGTGTTTTAACCACAGATGGTGGTAAAAAGGCAAAAGTAGAGGTCTAAACATGATGGATTTTTCAGTCCTGTTCCCACCAAAATGTTATATTTAGTTTTTTGTTTCAGTAATGTCAACAGCAGAAATCATTTTCAAGTGCTGTTTAACATACACATTTGCCTTACATAATTTAATCTAGTAGTTTGCACATTTTAGAATTACATTAATCAAAAAGCAACGAAGTCAAGTTTAGAACAGACCAATTTTGTAATGTTTAAGTTAATTTGACAGTCTGTGCTTTCCCTTTTTTTTTTCAGTGCAATTCAGGCATTGTCATAAAGCCTGAATTTCAATCTCTAGCTCCAGTTTATTCACAGTCTTTTCAAATGTACACAAATATGGCAGTGTCGTCATAATAAATAATTGCTCTAAATGGATAGTTTTCTGGTAAGAAACTTATGCCAAAGTAGGAACCAGAAAGGAAATTTCAAATTGCTTAATTTAAGGATTTCTTTATAAAGAGGATTTTAATTTAATTACATTTTTTTTTAATGATGAAAACATCTTCAGTATCAAAAATTGTTGATGTTGGAAGCATTGCTAGAACAAGTTACCTCTGTTAATATGTTGATGTAAATGAAGTGTTGTCATAAGTCTTTAACTAACAACTGATCTTCTCTCAGTAGACAAGCTATCCAGTGAACGCATTAAACTAGTCATGGAGCACATATGGAAGCTGCAGGAGTTCTGCAACAGTATGGCAAAGCTTCAGACAGATGGATATGAATATGCTTACTTAAAAGCCATTGTCCTGTTCAGTCCAGGTACACAACCATTCAATTTCTCAAAGGCGGCTAGAATGTTGCATTTGGGCGACTGAAAAAGTTGTAGTGTAACACATGTAAACTCACAGCTGATTCATTAATTCACCAGATCATCCAGGTTTGAGCAGCTGTAGCCAAATTGGAAAGTTCCAGGAAAAAGCGCAGATGGAACTTCAGGACTATGTGCATAAGACTTATCCCGATGATACCTACAGGTCTGTTCCATATTAAAGTAATACTCTGGGTGAAATGCATCGTAGTCTCGATCAACAGCATTTGTGGCATGCTGTCAGTTAATAAAATTTTTTACACAACAGTTTTAAGGAAAAACATGTTTGCAGTGTCCTTCTAGTGGGAATTTAGAATGCAAACGGCAAGCAGCTAAGCATCTGTAGCCATAATAACTTTCAGGTCCTGTGCCATCCAAGAAAGTACTGTTGAGATGAATGGGAATGTTCAAGTATTGCTTGCTGCAGGTATTCTTGACCTCCTTGGACACTAGTGTTTGTAAAGTATTGTTTCCATAAAGCAAAACTCACCCACAAGAATGACACTTGTAACGCACAACCAGAAGTTGTATAGTCTCAGATAAAGTATAACAAAACTGTAAACTGCTTTTAAATTCTCTGGCCCCAAGTATATTTATGTATCTGTGGTTACTGAAAACATGCCTTATTTGCTGTTCTCAGAACTGGGGTTATATTTCATTTAGGTGTTTTATTAATTGGCTGGTTTGTTAATGTCCTTTCAGTAATTGCGTATTGATGTTGCAGGTTGGCCCGAATCCTGCTGCGTTTACCAGCGTTGCGGTTGATGAGTTCCAATATAACTGAGGAGCTGTTTTTTACCGGCCTTATTGGAAATGTACCGATCGACAGTATCATCCCATATATCCTTAAAATGGAGACTGCAGACTACAACAGCCAAATCACAAGCCCATCTGTGTGATCACACTCTGACTGTCATTTCATTGTGACCTTGAGATTGCAAGTCCCATCATCCTTTGCCCTCACGGTGACTCAAATATATCGCATTGTTTTGAACTGACCAACAAGCTCTACCTCAAGAGGAGCTGCAACAGTAAAAGCCTTTCAGTATGTGACCGTTACCCTAGAAATATTGCGTTGTAGTTTACAGAGAGATGCATTATGGGACTAGTTCCAATGACAGGACATTTGCCTCGAAAATTAAACAAAGGCCTTTCTTTTTTTAAAACTTAATTTAAAAAACACTTGAGCACTTCATGATGATTCCAATGGATCAATCCAAGACTAAATTTTTAAACCCCCAAATTCTCTGAATACAGTTTTTTTTTGTTTTTTGTTTTTACTTATGAGGACAAGATCTACAACAATGGTCTTTCCCAATGGAAGATGTGATTCTTGGTTGAATGCAACAATTAACATCAAGACAGTTTGCTTTTGAATCTCTTGATCCCTGAATCTCTACTCATCATATTTTCTCATTGATAAAGCAGTTGAGTAAAATGCTAATTTTCTGTGTCCCACAGATCGTGTACTTTGTACTGTCACTTCTGCCGTCATGACAATCAGCCTCCTTCTCCTCAATATCATGTTTTACCTTCAAACTCATGTATTTATTTCACTGAGTCTAACTCTATAGTTCATACAAATGTAGATAATCTGATTTGCTTGGTTTCAAAAATCATGTTATTAAATGATATATAGGAAGTATTTGATCTGTGTCTTTATAGCATTTGACTGCTGCTACAATGTACAAAAGGTGTCATTTTCAGATGTAGTATATCCACAGTCATGATGGTTTAATGCACTTAGATTACTAATTTGCTTTTTATGTGCAGATATGTGCACAGATCGTCCTAGTCATTTCAAAAACTACAAACTGTCTCATTTTGTCCTAACTGTAAGAAAAGTTAGGACAAACTTACCCCCCCCCCCCCCCAACAAATATTCACCTAGACTGTATTTATTTGGGTTTAAAATTAGTAGTTCAAAAAAAAAATAGTAAATGTACTTGAACGTCCAGACTATGGTATTGGTTAGCCACATTGCTTTTTATGTCCCAACAAACTATAATATGATAAACCACAAACACCAGAAGCATTTGCATGCTCTCTAATTAAATTTCAATAGGATTTTTTTTTTGGAATC